>CAUYON010117066.1:0-33979 GCA_963573935.1 Arctocebus calabarensis
ACATTCAGAAATATTTTGATCGTACTGTTACAGATAGCCTTCATGGCATTTCCTTGATGACTATATAAAGACATTAATACTCTACCTTTAATAAGTTTCGCCAGTACCCTGCTAAGATGCACCGTAGGTGTGTTCCCACTAATTAGCCATTTTTCTAATCTGTAAGATTAGATTCTAATCTAAGATTCTAATTTGGAATCTTACTTAGCACTGTCCTTTTACTACGTTTTAGGGAGGCAGAGTAACATAGTCAACATCACTAGGGGAGTCAGATTACCAGATGACCAGTGGCTGCACCACTGATTAGCTGTATGACTTACTATGGATAAATGCCTTACTTTGCCTGTGTTTTTCTTTTTTCCACCTGTAAAATTGTGAATGATAAAAGTAGTGCCTACCTTAAAGGTTATGAAAGATAAAAGGATGAAACAGTATCACAGGTGAAGCTTTTAGGGGCGAGCTTATTGCATAGTCTATACTTAATCTGTACTCAGTAAATGTTAGCTGTTATCGTTAATGATTGTTTTATGGATTCTGTTCTTCTTTTTAATTCTAAACTGTCTCAGTTCATTTTGAAAATAAATGAGTAAATAAGAAAATCATTGGAAACTTGTGTTCTGTCTTCCTCAAAGAGCTGTTAATAGCAAAGAGCCATGAAAACTTTTCTAGGTGGGACTTTTGATTGTGAGGTTGGCAGATGCCCTGATTTAGTGCCTGTCCATATCCTAAAATGTCTAGGAAGGTGTCATTTGCCTCTAGTTACTCCTCTAGTGGCAATCCCCAGGGGATGGAGCCACATGAGCCCTGTGCTGCCTGGTTTTCTCTGGAATCAGCCCTTGGGCTGGACTTAAACCCCTGCACACCAGTCAGTTTCTTAGACTCCCCACTTCTGTGGTTAAAAAACAAGCCCTGAGAATTAACTATAAGTAACTAGGATTGAATGCAAAGGGCCCAGTTTGGGCTGGGGTATGAGGACAATACAATACATGTGTGGTACCTGAAAATATGATCATTTGAAATCAGAGATCTGTGTACAAGTGCTGATCCTGCCAGTGGCCAGCTTGGTTGGGTGATGATGAACCTCAGTTTTCTCAAATGTAAAACAGGTATAATACCCTGTAAGATGGTTATGAGAATTAAATGAGATAATGTATGTGACTTGTAGGATGTGAAAGATAGCACTTGATAAATAGATGCTGAGATAATGTTGATGGTTTTGTCTACTAGCTAGTGAGCATGAGATAAATTTACATCTTCATTTCCAAACTACTTGGCTGTATAAAATCTGACAAGTACCACTTGTTTTATTGTTATATTGTTGTTTTGTATGGCATCTGTCAGTGTTGCTTGGGCATTACTAATCAAAAATGATCTGGGAGATCATTGCATACCAATTTCTTATAGGATTTTGCTTGTCTGATTTGAGGTTTCATGTGTATTCATTTCATGAAGGTAGTAGGAAGTAAACATTTGTTTTGGATCTTTTAAGGTAACCTTAGATCTGAAAACAAAGTTACAGAAGAGTGTTGTAGAAAGGTGCTATTTAATTAATTATGCAAAAGGGTGTAGAAGGATAAAGTTAAACTTTACTGATGATCATTTAGGGAATAAATTTGGGAATGAATTTGGGGAGAGGAATGTAGGCTAAGAAACTTTCACTATTTCTTATACCTTTGTATAATTTGAACTATTTATAATGACTGGGACACTTTTATGATCAAACTTCCTTTTAAAGAATGATAAAAATGTAATTTGTCTTCAAGTCCTTCTGCTTTGTCTGTACGATTTGCTGAAATGGCTTGCTGTAATGCAACTCTCTTTTCTCTTGGCCTCACTTCTTTGGGTGACACCATCTTCTATTTTATGTTACAATCAAGGAATAGGGCAGAGGCTGTTCATTGGTTCCAAATAATTCAGCTTGCTCATGTGTGGGAAGATGAGAACAGTGGTATTAGCTTCACAGTTTTGCAACTGAATGGAAGTTTTTAAGGAAGTACCATCATACCCTCCTTGATGCTGGGGATAAATTCTGAGAAATTCATCATTAGGTGATTTTGTCTTTGTGTGAGAACCGTGGAGTATGTTAACACAAACCTAAATGGTATAGACCAATACACACCTAGACTATAGGGTATAGCCTTTGTTCCTAGGTTACAAACCTGTACAGCAGTTTGTAACATAATGCTAAGTGTCTGTGTGTCTAAACATAGAAAAGATACAGTAAAAATGTCCTACAAAAGATAAATGATGATACACTGTATAGAGTACTTACCATAAATGGGGCTTATAGGAAGTTGCTTCCAGCGAGTCAGTGAGCCAGTCGTGAGTGAATCTGAAGGCCGAGGACATTACTATTGTACTACTGTAGACTTTATAAACACTGTACACTTAGGCTACAGATACACGTATGAGCTTGCCTTGGCCTACATAGGATCAATAGCACTGCCTTTCTCCACACCTTGTCCCACTGGAAGGTCTTCAGAAGTATTAATATTCATGATCTGTCATTTCCTATGACAACAATGACTTCTCAGCGAATACCTCCTGGCTGAGGCTGTTTTACAGTTAACCAAGCAGAAGGAGTACACTCTAAAATAACTATACAAAGTATAGTAAGTGCATAGAACAGAAGCATAGTCATTTATCATTATCAAGTATTATGTACTGTACATAACGGTTTGTGTTATACTTTTATATGACTGACAGAGTAGTAGGTTTGTTTAAACCAACATTACCCCGAACTTGTGAGTAATGCATTATGCTAAGATGACATTACAATAGCTACCCCATTGCTAGGCTATAGGAATTTCTCAAGTCCATTATCATCTGTGGAGCCTCCTTCATATGTGAGGTCCATCATTGACCAGAGCGTCCTTATGCACCACCTGACTATGCCTTTGAATCTGTCTTTGGAAGCCAACAGAGTATATAGTAATCAGTAAATAAATAGCTTGTTGTGGTAGATAAAAATGTTTCAGGGAATCTGCTGAGTCTGTTGTGGTTGCTAGTTAGCTCTATGGTCATTAGCAAGTTGGGCCTCTGAATTCCAGGTCCTTCCCTCACCAGCTATTAGAGCCGATGGCTGACAGCACCATCCAGTTCTAACAGTCTGGACTCTCTCTTGTTTCTTACTTTTTATATTTTTCTATTTAAAATTAAGAACACAAATCCCACATTATTAGTGGTATGCGGTAGAGCAAGAACTAATGGTAGGACATCTTGGGGAAATAGTGGTGGGAGAAGAGTCCTACCAATGAGTGAGTGAATGTCTGGGGCTCTGTGAAATTAACCAGGTAGAAATTTACCCTTTCCTGCTGAGTTGGGGTCCATTTGTTATTTGAAAAAAAAATTCTAAGCATATACTGTCTCAATGAGCCACTTTCTCATTCTCTTTACAGATTTATCACTGGCCCGCACATTAGCATGCCATAATTTTTTTTTTAATGTTTTCAATCTCACATTCATCTCAGAGATGCTGAATGGCCCTTTTAGTTTGCTCTTTATATATAAACATGGTGTATTTTTCTTTTCTTCTCTCATTTCTTTTTTAAAATAAGTTCTTTGTCCTATCTACTCCCTGAGGGTACTGGTCTTGTGGTCCGTGACAGTTGGACTTCATTTTAGAACAGACTTTTATCCTGTTCTGGAGATTTCATTGTTTGCATTCAAGCATTCAAAAAGCAATCTAAAATTAGATTTTCTTTTGTCCGTATGGATTTGTTCTTAAAACCCTAGCTGCATGTTGCATAACTGGGCAGTATTTTTGTATTTGTTTGTTTGTTTTTTGGCTACTTGACTCTCAAAGAATTTTGACAAAATTCCTATCCTATCTGTATTACACCTGAATTTTGGGTTCTGAAAATTACCTGCATTACCTGAATAAAGAAGGATTCATAGAGAAAGTCAGTGGCTAGATATACCCATTGTGGCCAGTCACTGGATAGATATAGCCTGAAACTGGGAGCCATCAGATGACATCTCCTTGTCAACTGAATCTGTCTCCTGCTCTAAATATAGTTTGGTGTTTTCATAAACTTCTCTCATGGAGATGTTTTGATGAAATTATGCAGATGGCAAAGCAAACTAAATAGGAAGTAATGCATTAGGTAGTTTATATGTGTGCCATGTTCAATTTTAATTCTGAGATTTTAGAATTTATGAAGATGAGATTTTAAGATGTAAAAACAAAGCTAATGCTGCTCCATCGATTACATCCTGTCTTGGATAACAAGCAACAAACTCTAGGTAGTTCTGAACTGTTTCCAAGAAGGAGAAAAAGCTTTCCAAATCTTGGAAGAGCTATTCATCAGCTTGTTTTCCTTCCTTTTCAGCATTTCTGTAGCTCTCTCCTACCTAGGTCTTTTTCCCTTTTGGATTTTTATAGCAGACTGGAAGCTAGATGTTTAAGCAGCTATCCTGGCATAGTTAGACTATTATTTCAATATCAGTATAGACAAAACTGCCACACTTTTGCAGACCACCATGTTCTTCTGCCTTAAAAAAAAAAAAAGTCAAAAGTACAGTTGGAGGCTTTGTCTATGTGGAAACACTAACTCTGCAAAGAGGAAATTCTGGTGGATTTATTGGCTCTTGCAGTATTTGGGTCTGCATATTTTTGTTCTATTTTGCTTTGAAGATTTCATTTTCTTCCATTTCTGTCCCTTTAGAAGGGTAAAATATATGCAAGTAAGAAAATGCATTTCTGCAGGCTTTTCATTTTTTTCCTCTTTACCATAGATCAAGGTATAAGCCCTTTTATCAAATCACATCTTGGTAAGAGAAAGCAAAAAATAATAATAATATAGAATACACGTATAAGCCCTTTACTAGTTAGTTTAAATTTTTGTGCACATTTACATGAAACGTTAAAGCTGTTGAAATGATTTTAAAAAAGGAAAAAACAGAAAGAAACCTAACATTACCATTTAATAAAACAAAAAAGATAACATTTTTAGTGCTCAGTAGTATTAAGCTTTAAAATTCTAAGTGAGAGCTAGACCGGGATTGAAGTTCCTCACTGGTCATGACTCTTAACACGCACTCTGCTCAAACCCATTTATTTCTTTGTACAGACAGTCTCTGAAACCTTTCAGATCAAAGATTTGATAATTCTTGGATTGGAAAAATATCTTTTCCCATCTTGCTATGGGCTTTTTTGGCATTTGTACTGATTGGCTAAGAAAAGTGGTATTTGGATTTAGGTGTTTGGGCTACAGACCAAGTTTCAGACCTTTTACATATTGTACACTTCGTTTAAACTGTGTTTTGAACAAAGACTTAAAACTGAAATCAAGAAAAAATTAAGCCTCCCACCCACTAAGCAACCTCCACATGTTTCTCTAATTTCGTGAGTTAGCCTTTTGCTACAACACAGGCATTTTACCAGCTCTGCTTAGTCCTGCATTTGTGAAAATGTTTCTCCATTTTGTTTCGTTTTGCTTTGCTTCAAGCTTGCAAAAATAACCACAGAAGCTTGATGAAAGTTTTTTAATCACAAAAATCATGCCCATTGCTTTTGTCACTTTATGTTTAATATATCCTATATTTGAAAAAGATACTTTTGTGTGCTGGTCCTTCTTTGATAGTGCTGTGGTCCAATCGTTTCTCTCCAAAATCTATATGTTGAAATTCTAACTGTCAAGATGATACTGAGGTAAGCCTCACCTTTGAGAGGTGAGCCCTCTTCAAGGTTGAGCCCTCATACGTGTCGTTACATAAGAGTACCCAGAGACACCCCTCACCCTTCTTCTCTATGAGATTATAGTGTAAAAGTGGCTACCCGTGAACCAGGAGGTAGGCCCTCATCAGACATTGAACCTGCCTTGATCTTGGAGTTCCAACCTTTAGAATTGTGAGAAACAGATTTCTGTTATTTATAAACTACGTAGTTTATGACATGTTGTTATAGCTGCTCAAACAGATGAAGGCACATAGGCTGGGGATATAATAAGGCGATTAAATTTGTCTAGAGAAGAAGAGAAATGGAGGTATTTGTGAAGAAGAGAGAAAGAGAAAGAGCAAGTGGGGAGGAACACAGTAGAACCTCTGTAGGGTACCATCTCCCTACACCGACGCCCTCTTTAAGTTGACCTAACTTTCACAGACTGGATATACCCCACATGCACTCAGTGGAAGTTCCTTGTATTGACCTTCTCTGTATGTTGACCAGTTTGTTATAGTCACTTTACAGAGATTCTACTGTATGTGGCAGATACATTAGTGAGATCATAACTCTTCTGTAGCAATTATCATGTCCTTGGCCTTGGGCTCAACTTATGCACCAAGATAGGAGGTCAGTCAACAGGGAGTTGCGCCTTTGATCTCTGGGGTTTGCGCGCTCACTCAACACACCCATAAATGTAGCCCTGGAAAGAATCAGGACCTGTTTTGGTCTGTGGGAAGGAACAATTTTTTTAAGTAATTCAAAACTTTAGGATTGTATTTTTTCCCCCCAAAATCCATTTGACACAAACAGTGAACTATGAACTGGCTTTTGAGAAATGTAAGAATATCTGAAGTTGTGATTTCCCAAGGTTCGCCATCTGTTAGTATCTGGGAGACTTACCATATGTTGTGCTCCCATTCTGACTTTTACAGGTTAACTTGTTTTCACTCTGTTCTTACCCCTCACATTTTGGGCACAGCTGGTAGCATGGAAACCTATTTGGACTCAACACACTTAGAGAAAAGAAGTGTGGGGAGGGAGTGAGCCTTTGGGAAGAATAAACAGACGGGGAGGTGGTAACTTCTGAAGAATTAATTCCTAATTCTTACATAATGCGGTTCAAAGAAGAATCTAATGCTTTCCCCATGTGAGATACATGTCAAGGCTCGGGTAGGCCGTTTGGTACAGTAGTATGAGTTCTGATCTACCTGGTCTTGCAACTAACCCTGCCGAGAGTTCAGAAGGGACATAATAACCCCGTGGGACGTTGCTTGCTCCACATCGTGCCCCTCCAGTGTGGACGGCTTGTCTGTTTTGCATCTCCCCATCTCGACCCCACCGGGATGTTAATGGCTGTCGGCACGCTCCACTGTTTATCTTGGAATTTGATACCATCATCTTGGCAACCGAACTGGGACCTTTACTGCTCAGATTGTTTGTCATTTGTTGTTAATTATCTGTTGCCATAAATTCTGCACTTTGAGAAAAAAAGGGAATGTTTTGAAATATTCCCTTCAACGTGTAAACGGAGCTTCATGTTCTGCGGACAAAAAGAAGAAAAACACGAGCCCTTTGGGGAACTGGTTTGGGGGAAACCAAGTGCCCTGGTTTTTTCAGAAGGGCTCAGTTAGATCTTGCTAAGGCAACGAGGATTTGCATGAAAGAACCTTTGCAATTGAACGGCGGCAGCGTTCTGTATAAGTGATAGGCACCCCTCCCTGCTGTTGGAGGAAAAGATAATTTAACTTTATGTAAGGCTTTTTGCTTGTATCCCCATCTCTTAATGCCATAATTGTGCTTTGTGTATGCATGGCCCGGTTCCCTGTAGCTGGTTCTTCCTTTTCGAAGCTTATTAAGACAAAACAGTCCAGAGTGAAAAGTAGCTTCTGCTTACCTGCCTTTATGAGGTGTTTATTTTGTCAAGTGTAGAATTAAAATGAGCTTTCTAGCCATTAGTCATGGTCTCACACTCTGCGGGGAGGGTGGTGTCACGTTATAAACAGACAGCGCTGTTTTGCGAGGTGCTGTAGGAGTCACTGCTGGGCTTCATATCTTAATCAAGCGGTAAACAAAGAACATGAGAGAGAGAGAGAGAGAAAGAGGGAGAGGGGGAGGGGGAGGGGCAGGGGGAGGGGGAGAGGGAGAGGGAGAGAAGTAGAGGAAGAATAAATGCTTGTATTTTTGAAGGAAAAGTTCGAGTGAGAGTGATCGTTGCTAAGCAGAGATCTGGGCACAATTAAAAATATTTAAAAAGATGATGTTATTTCAGAAGTTCAAAAAAAAAAGTATATCCACAACTTCTGCTGGTGTCTCATCTTTATAGCGAGGATCAGAATCACATACGCTTCCAAAGGTAATGGCCAGTGCTACATTAGAGGATGCTTAGTGCTCAGTAAAGCGCTCTCATGCTCAGAGTATGGTGGCTATTATTGTTCATAATACTGGCTTTCATTATTGCTTCTAAAACATTAACACTTGTGCTTTAGCGGTTTTAATGGTGGCATATGCCCCATCATCACTGTAACTTTTCTCAGGCTGTGAAGTTCGGTGTGTCTGTTTTCTTCTTGTCAAGAAGTTTTTAGAGTGGTGCATTCTCCCTCGGATTGTCACACCAGGAGAGAGGGTAGGAACCTCTCCTGATAGCCAGGAGCACAGATGTCGTAGCACTTAACTCTCTGTACGCTGCCGGGGTCAGAGTAACTCTCAGTGATGAGTCTTTCACTGGAGTCCTGGAAGTTGCTCCGGTGAAAACATTCTTCCCAGCTTTCTAGGGATTCACGGTAAGAGTGTCATCCCTGAAATGAAGCACCATTTTCAAATATTCAACTTTTTACTTTTTACACCAGAATTATTATTCTTAATTTCTTCTTCTCTCGGTGTTTTTCAAAGCAGGCAGAATATGAGTGCTCTTTTAGAACACAGACTGTAATCAAATTTTAGGATTAAGAAATGATTTCGAAATGTATGAAATTGGTGACTTAGTAACTGTTTACGTATAAGAATAAGAGATAGGAGGAGAGAAGGAGTTGGAAAAAAGCACCCTCTGATTGCTCTTTGGGGGGAGGCTGGGAAAAGGATTTAACACTTTGGATTTTTTAGAAGCCATTAAAACTCTGATGGGATCAGATTACTTGACTGCACATCTGAAACATGAAACTCTTGCCCTAAACCATGCAATTGAGTTAAGCTCAAAATTCAAGGCCTCCCCCTAAGACTGGCCTCTGGGTAAGCCTCATTGTTGATGGCAAAATGATTTCCTTTGAGAGGAGCAAGACTACAGTGAGGTTTTTATGGCCAATTTAGTCTGTACATTGGTTGCCAGCCAGACATTTGGCAACAGTTAGTGCCAACTTTGGTGATCTATCCACTGATTTTTCCCAAGGTCTTCAAAACTGTCTGGATTCAGTGCTGACACTAAAGGAAAGATACATTAGAAGTCTGGCTTTCTAGGCACGCCTCCTATATTTTATATTTTTTCAAGTGCAGCGGTATTGAGAGGGGCAGGACAGCAACAGACTGATCCACCGCCCTGAACTTTGAGCCTCTGCTGGGTGTTGATATTCTTCTTTCCTGAATGCTACTTTCTCCTTCCATCTTTGTCACTTCTTTACTGAACCCTACTCCCCTCTCTGGATGTATCAGGTGTGTCCTTAGACATATTCAGAGTACTTTGGAGGACGCTCTTCCCTGGTTGCAATTATCATAAATTGATTTTCTGATTGTTTGGGAA
This sequence comes from Arctocebus calabarensis, assembly GCA_963573935.1. Lineage (NCBI taxonomy): Eukaryota > Metazoa > Chordata > Mammalia > Primates > Lorisidae > Arctocebus > Arctocebus calabarensis. The sequence goes on from CAUYON010117066.1 coordinate 9,396, forward strand.
ATGTCTGTCTTGCAATAGGCTATAAGCGTTGTGAAGGCAGCAATCCTGTCTTTTTTTCATTTGTTTTTTGTGGTTTTTTTTTTTTTTTTCTGTCTGTATGCACAACACCTCTTGCAGGGCTAAGCATATCCTGGATGGTGTACAAAACCCGTTGAATGAATGAAGTCTGAGTTTGCAGGGATTCAAGCCATTAATATGTGCTTCCTTAAGAAGTTTGTCTCTCCTTGTTGTGAGCCTCTATTCCTTTTGAGATCATGTATTTGGCCTTGTTAATATACTTGGCTTTAGAAAGGGCCCCTTAGGTAAGTCTCCCGTGTTTTTTCCAGGATGGAGCTGGGTGAAGCTTGGAGTATTTCTGATACTCATACACTCAAGTTATCCTCTACTCTGGCTTTAGTTGCCTCTTGTTTTGACATTAGTAAACTCTAATCTCTAAAGTAGGAAAAAATATCAAAGTTACACTTTTAATTGGACCCTAAAGATTTGAGTTTCCTATATTGTTCTCTATCTTAAAAGCTAAGGTATTAGAAAACATATTGTTTTAACGCCTTGTAAAAATGATCATTTATTGATCCTATTTGTAGTCAACAATTAGGTTTGAGAAGCGTGAAATTAATTAAGATGTATATCAGCACATTTACCCAGAGTCTGACTGACAACTGACCTTCAGGTTGAGTTTTTCTTGAAATGAAGAACATGGAAAGGGGTCATCTGTCATCAGGGGAGTCTGCACTTCGCATAAGGCAAACCAGTTTTTATTCTGTACTCCGATTTTAACAACTTTACAGTTTTTTAGAAAATTAATAAGCTCTTAAAGTTCTTATAGAACTGTTTTGACAGGAATCTGTGATTTGGGTTAAATACAGATAATACCATCGTAATAATATTGGTGTTACAGACGCTGAAAACGTTTAAAAATGAATTTAAAGATAAGACAAAGAAATTCAAAGTAAGTATGTAATGGCGTTCTAATTATAGGCGACGAAACTGTAAACCCTTTGAAAATCAAATGATCAGAAAAAATCCTGCTATAAACTGCCAGGCTTAAGAAAGAATTTGACATGGAACAGGAATTAAAAGAGGGCAGATAAAAAGAAAGAGAAGTCTGCATTGCAAGCACTTTGGGGGCAGGAAGTTTTTAATTTAGATGACTGACTTCAGGTTTTCTCCCTAACTTTCCCCGTGGCTGTTTCTACTAGGGAAGGTGTTATATAATTAGACTTTCTGGAGATGCCCTTTGGCTGAAGACCTAATTGAGTCTGTGGACTTGAGCAGACAGGGTTAGAGTTGGTGGAGCTTTCTGCCCTGCAGGTAGAAGCTCTTTGATGGACTCTGCCTCTTTGATAAGTACCTATAGGGCTGGCAGTGACATTGTTTAGGCAAAGTGTGGTCTGGTAATTGAAGAGTCAGTGCTCCTTAGTATATGAAAATCTTTCTTTAAAATAGGGAAGACCCCAAATCCACACGTGCAATTTAAATGAGCCTGTATTCTGCATTATAAATATGCACCGGATACCAAGTAGAAAACCGGAACACTCTCTCAGGATGCTGTTAGGGCCAAGCGGAATCTCATTAGGGACAGCTTCAAAGATCAGTTCCTCGTGTCCATAAAAACAAGTGTAAATTATCTGGTGCGCGCCTGCTGTTAGCAGTGGCGGTGTTGCATTATGCATGATTCAAGATGCACAGAGACGCGGGCTGCGCGGACTTACACAGTGTACGAGTGGGGATGTCGCCACCCTGTTTCTATTTTCCTTCCTTCCTTCCTTCCTTCCTTCCTTCTCTCTCTCTCTTTCTTGGTGGGTGCTGAGTTCTACATTTTAGAAATTTATTATTGTGACTCAGTTAATGTAGGGTGCTGTGTATAACCTGCTCCTACATTTTTGATGAGTTGAAGTCAGTTCAGAGAGCAATGACAAGGTTCTGAATTGTTTACATGAACAGCCAAGCTACTTAGATTTATGTATCTCGGTTGGTCTCCTATGGAATCAGATTGCGAGGCCAAGAATGTGTTCATACACGTAGAATTGGTTGTCTTCATTTCAATCAATCTCTCCCTCATTTTCGTGTCTTTGTTAGATTAAAAGAAAAATTAGCGAAGGCTCAGTACATCAAGGAAATGTAGTCAAGTTAACGTACAAAGCTTTAATAAATAGTTTTGAAAGTCTGACAATATTTTCTTGAGGTTATTGCCTAAGGAGCAAAACAGTATAGTGTTTAAGAGGATGGACTGTAGAACCAGACTCCTAAAGTTTGAATCTTAGCCTGCCTCTTACTAGCTGTGTGACTTTGGGCAAGTTAGTTAACATCTCTGTGTTTTCATTCATAAAGGAGGGAAAAATTAGTACCTTCCTCAAAGGGTTGTTGCAAAGGTTCAATCAATTGATGTCTGTATAGTACATGCAACATTTTCTGGGGACATAGTAAGCCTTGTAGAAGTGTTTGTTCACATTGGTGTTGTCATTGTTACTACCAGAAGCAGAAGACCTTCCACGGCAGTTGTGGGTGACTAGTTATAGAACACCCAAGCCTGAGTTCATAGGTATTTATTTGCTTATGTGGACATACACATAGGAAGGGTGAGGGCAGGCAAAGTCAGGGAATGATTCCCTTGAGGTCGATTAGGGGAAGCCACTAAAAATATGAAAATCTTAGTAGATGTGTATGTTTCTGGCCCATGTGACACTGGGAGATAACCATGCAATCTGGGGAACAAGTTCAGAAACAGCAAAATAAAGGATGCTTTGCTCTTACCAGAGTAAAACAGAGTGTCTGTGACATCTTTTTCACACTTGTTTCTCAAAGCCTAGTCCCGGAATAAAGAAGTGCATGGGAGAAAGATCTAAAGAGCAGCCTTACACAGTGTCCCCAGACTGAAATCCACAGACTTTCCAGGACTAGCTACCTCCATCTTGAAATTTACATTTGCAAATTTAAGGAGACAGCCACTGGTATTAGTATTTCCCATTTTTAGATTAGAAGCTCTATAAGGGCAGGATTGATGATGGCTGGATCTTGGCCTCAGTAATTAAATTCATTTTGACAAATCAATGAACAGTCTTCAGTATGTATTTCTTCTGTCACTTTGTCCTCACAGTGAATTTTCTCTGATCTTAAAATCTCCCCCTCGTTTGCAGAGCATAATCCCTGCTATTAACATGCTCACTCCAGCGCTAGTTAACTGCCCCTTACTTGCCTCAGTGTCCTCCTTACAGTTTGCTGAGCAAGCCCTGCCACCTCCTGTCGCTCACTCATCAGTACAGGATAGGTGGTTGGCAGCTCTCATATTTTGGCATTCGGTGATTCAGGCTATCTTTGGGATTCTATGGTCCTCTGACACTTTTACTTGGAAATAAGAAACTCACTCTCCTTTGAATAAGAGAGTTGTTTGACTTGATTGAGGGAAATACCTCAGCCTATAGGATAGTGAGGAAATGAAGAAGGAGCGTGGGATATATGGGGGAAGTTGAATGTTTACAATCAATGAACCTATAGTATTTATTGGAAGTACATGATGGGCAGGGATCATGGCTGCCTTGCTTACCATTTTGTCCCCAATGATAGCCTAGTTCCTGGCACATAAATAAATCTTTTTTGATGAAAAAAAAATGAATGAATAAATGTCTCCTTGGGTTTAACAGTCAGATTAATGAGGAAACATAAACTACCCAACTTGTCTGTTGGATGTCTTGCCCATTTAGGGACACAGTTGTATGCATCCTTGTTAAATAACATTTGATAAAATAATCATATGTGTATTACTAAGAGAATACCAAGTTTTTTTTCTAATACTTCTGTGCTGTGCTCATTGTGTGGGAAACACAAGTAGAGAATTTGCTTATAGTCTACTGGAAGCCCGGAGAGGTTGAATGACCTGCTCAGGGTCACACAGGACTGTTGGACTGTTGGCTTCTGACCCAGAATTCATCTCTTATGACTTGACCCGTAATAAGCTAAGGTTCCTAAGAAATGTAAATGAGTTTGGGAAAGACAGTAAATGCTAACTGAATACGAGAAGCAAGGGAGAATTTCTTCAAGATCGTGTCTCAAATAAGACACTTCATTTAATTCTACTGAATTGCTTTACAGTGTTATTTCCTAGTTTTTCTCTCTGGATGTGCCTCAGGATAGTCCAAGGGTCTGGTACATTTGATTCTTCTCCTAAATGTGAAAAGAAGGTAGGCGTCCTGTAGGAGGCGCTCTCTGGTGGACAGCAATTTAGAATAAACAGCAGCAGCTATATTCTGCCCTGGAGGATAACACTTTGCTTTTGTTTCATAATATTTCCTCCTGTTCCTACCACTCTTATGTCCCTTGGTTCTTCTTGAGTCTGGCAGCATCTTCCGACCACATGGGCTCCAGAATCCACTGCCATTTCCTACTCGGAAAATGCACAGCTGGACAACGGTTGCATTTTTCCTGGGCTGTGGGACTCGGGAAGGGCGGGGCCATATGCTGTGGGCTTTGACAGCGTCTTAAATTTCAAGCAGGTTAGATGGTGTCTGGTGCACTGCTTGCTCTGTATGGAAAGGAGCGAACCTATGTGCTTCTAGATCTTTCTCCATTTGGAGACATGAAGATGATGCCTCCATCCGATACATTTTACTAAGTTCAACTCGAGTACAGTTTGAAACGTAAATATGGTTGAATATCAAAGATCAAGGGTAGCGTCAAAGGCGTCTTCCTGTTTGAGAAGTTCGCAAAGGTTCTTGTTGGAAAATAATGTCTCTGACCCCCCAAAAGGAGGTGGTGACATTGCACAGAAAATTGTTATCTGTAGTTGGTGCTGGCGTCACTTGGTGGACCCCTGAAGTGTGCCTTCTTCACGAGGGTGGAGACGCCCTCTAGCTGCTCCACAAGGAGCATTTCTAGCCACATGCAGTTTCCCTTTTGGAAAGATGCTTGGTAACAGGTGGAAAGTAGCGCATTCAGCTTCTTTATGGTAAACTGCAACTGGGCCGAATGGGCTTTGGCTCTTTCCCCGGGGTGTGCAGTCCTCGCTGTCTGGTGCAGTGGCTGGCAGCTGAGCACGGGTTCACTTGCTGCTGGTGAGCCCGTGGTGCCTGTGAGATCTTTCAGACCTGAGCATCACAGGAAGTCGGAGTATTCTTCCAGCTTCTCTGGGAAGTTGAGAAATGGCATTTGGAAGCAACTTCACATTCGACTGAAGCTGGTGAACTTCACATTCCATCAAACTGTTGAACTTCACAATAAGAAACTATCTAACAAAATCTCTGGTTTTGAGTGATGATTGAAATTAGTAGCTCTGGAATGCTCAAGACCCTGACTGATCGGGGAGAGATGTGCATAAAACATGCATTGTGAGGAGACCATCCAATAAATATATTGGTTGTAGCAGTCTTTATTTCACTGTAGGAATTATACATCTGTATTGTTTATACTCAAATATGTGTGTGTAGGTACACTTGCATACCCACCCACAGATAAAGGAAGGTTTGAAATTAAACATAGATATCATTGCTTGATGAAAACTTTCTTGGCTATCTATAAAACAAATAAAACATTGGACATGTTCGTATGTGGGTTGAACACCTCAGCTAAGGATAACTCACATAGTTGACCCTGTTTTCTATTGAGGGCATAGTGAAGCCTCATTATTAAGCAGACTGGGTCACCCTAGGGGGCATGTTAACATCATTTTTCTTTCTGTGCAGATGAAAAGGTCTTCAGCCAGATTGTTTTCTTTTACTTCCATGTGGGGCGAGGGTAGCATGATTTTTGCATGACTATGGGTCTGCTCTATAAATAGGCAGATTCAGTCCTTTGTTTTAAATGTAATCAGCAAGATTGCATTTGCATTGCTTGTAAGTGAATCACATAAGTGAAATTACATTGCCTGCATCTCATTTGGTATCATAAAATGTTATGGGATGCAGGCTGTTTTTCTCCAACTAAAGTGTCTTGAGTTAGTGTTGGGGCCCTTGCTTTCATTTTCCTTTGTGATCAAATTGTTGCATTTCACAGAGCTAGGGCTCATATTTTCACCTAGACTAGATACTAGAAAAATACTTATTCACGCTTCTATAGAATGAGCTAAGATATTAGTTCGGTAGGGGGTAAATGCGAGTTTTAAGACTGTCTCAGGTCCTGTAGCAAGTGATCGCTAATCACTTTCTGTCATTTGTGACAACTTCTGCTTACTACGAGTAAATGCCAGTCAGTGTTGGTTGAAAATATAAAGCAATCTGAAGTGTTTCAGGCAATTGGCTGCAGAAAATGGTTTATATAAATAAAAAAAAAACAAGTCTCCGTTTTTTTTTCTGTAACCAGTATGAAATACATGTCTTAATTGGCTCTTTGAAAGGTCCCTTTCCAGCAGATGCCTCAAGTCATTTTGAAATTCATCCACTTATTTCCTTAAAAATAAATAATTTGACACAACAATAATAATGGCAGACTTCAAAATCAATAATTTCAGCGACAAATGAAAGTCTCTGTTTCACAAATCGCCTTTCCCCTCCACTGAGGTTTTCTTAATTCATGAATTTTTAAGACAGAAGTTGAAGGATAGGTGTGAGTTCTTAGATAACCTATGATACAGTGTGGTTACCCACAAAAACTCTGTTCACTAACTGCATTACTGATAAAACCCCAAAAGGCAGTAGACAGCTATAGAACTGATTATGCCCTTTGCTTAAATATGAAGACTGTTTTCAGAAAGAAAAGACAATGCTAGTTATGAAGATACCCAGCACAGTGTAGATGCTTGATAACAAATGCTAACAAATGCTGATCTTTTGTTACTGGGAGAAGTATTAAATTTAACACGCTTCACATGGAACAAACGATTGAGAGACATAGGAAGAATTACATGCCATGAATGGTGAATTAAAATATGAGAGAAAATAAATTTTTTTTGTCAAAAGAGAAGACTGTAAGACCCAAAAGAAAAACTAACTTTCTAAAATAGCTTACAATTTATTTTAGTTAAGATTTGGAGGGAGATTGGCTGTATTGTGTTCTCCTATTTTAGAGAAACGTATCTAGGAAAAACATGTCGTATGGAAGACGACTGAGCATAGTTTCTTTTTAATTTAGTAAACTTTTAGTTGAAGCATAAACACATACGAGCTGAGAAGTGTACAAATGAAATATGTTCAAGACAGTGAATTTCCACAGAGCAAAATATTTATGTGACTCCATTTGGATGTAGTTTTAAAGATCATTTTGTTTGTTTTAGTTCACAAAATCATATTACAGGATTATAAGAACTTAAATATTATTGCAATTTATAATACATTCTTATCGATAGATTTGTAATGACCTCTGTTACTATTGCTGTCTGGTTTATAAAGAAGATAATTGTATACATTGGGATCCCAGTGGCCTCTGGGAGATTCTTCTGTAGTGGAATGTTTCGGGGTGTAGAGTTGCATATGTAACTACTGTGACTTATATTTCAACTGGTCTCCAAGGCATACTTTTCATTAGTAGTCATTTAAGATTTCCTGGAAGCTCTTCTCTGTGATTTGAAAAATTCTCTGGATAATATTTCCAAATTGATGACCTTCTTGAGTTAAAACAATTTTTTTTTGGTCTAGCTTTAAAGATATCTTTATTTTCTATTCCATTCATCACCATTTTCTCATTGAAAAAATTAACCATGCTTATCCCACTTCAAATGAGCAGCTGCACTTTGAAACTAGATCCTTCTTTTGGCTGTAATTGTCCAAATGAAGAGGACCAGGTTTTTCTAGCTATTTGAAAAGAATTGGTTGTGACTGTAAAGCATTTTTCTGCTTTCAATTTTTTTCTCTTCAAATTTCGGTGTGTTCTCAAGCGAGGGAAACCAAAAAGAAGAAGAAGAAAGGAAAGAAGGAGGAGGGGGAGAAAGGGAGGAAGAAATTAAGCAAAAGAAAAAGAGAGTGAAAAAGCAGTTTACAAAGTACCTTATAACAAAGACAGCTCTTACCTGGGAACAGCTTAACTTTAGCTTTGAAGGAAAGAGAAAGACACAAGGTGACCCAAGAAATTCAGCCTCAGAAAGACTGTTGAGTTTGAAGTGTGACTATAAACTACTAAGCCTGATTTTTCTTTTCTTTTTTAATACGTTTACCAGAATAACTAAAATAACAATAAACTACTGAATGTATATATGTGTGTATGTGCATGAGTGAGTGTGTGTGTGCGCGCACACACTGGTGGGTTCTGTTGAGTATTATTACCAATTTGTACGATACCATCATTGCTAAAAACAGTTGCCAAACCACCTCTTGGGGATTGTCTTTGGAGCCAGTTCATGGGCCCAAAAAGAAAGAGTTCTCTGTATTTTCTGGGTGCAAAAATTATCTTTACTCAGAATCATTTATAACTCTCCTGGCAAGACCCCTATGCTTCCAGTTCAGCATAGCCAAGGAATAAAATTCATTAGTGAGTTCTCAACATTTGAATTTTTCACTCTGGACATGAGATGCTTTAAACTTAATGCTTCTTTAGTTGGATCCCTCATGGTCATTGCCACGAGAGGTTCTCCTGTTCATTTAGTTGGATCCCTCATGGTCATTGCCACGAGAGGTTCTCCTGTTCATTTTACTACAGCAACTTCCTTCCCATTTGCCCACAAAGGAATGGGACTGCCTGGTGGAAATTTGATCCAACGTGATCAAAATGATCGTATGTAAATGGAAGATAATGGTCTGTCAGCTCAGAGACTGAAATAATTGCACATTCTGTTGCTCAGGGCACCAAGAGAGCTGATTAGAGAGGTTTATTGATTGGTTACTTAGCAAGTAGCCTTTCTTTAAAAGCAAAAAAAAAAAAAAAAAGGAAACAAGCAATTATAATAGATATATGTGTGTTAAGTCTCATAAAAATCTATATGTGTGTGTTAAATCTCATAATAACTAGGAAAGGACATTTCCAGATGAACATGAATTACAGCTCTGTTTATTATACTATTGTGGAAACTAATCATCTGTCTTAACATAATTGCTGTTTGGGGGCTATCAGTCGTCATGAATAAATGAAAATATCTATACATCTCCAAATGTATATTTTAATTCTTACATTTTGTGTTATACAAAATTAATGCATTCTTTTCAGCAAAAAGTTTAAATGATACCTGTAGTTAAGATAGAAATATTATAAAACTTACTCTCACCTTGTAAATAAAATAGTGTATATAATTATTTCAGAGTTTTGATATGTATTTGCTTATTTGACTTAGTTATTCATTCATTCATATATTCACATATGTATTGCATTCCTGCTATGTTCCAGGCAAATAAATTGCCTGAGTCTAGGATTATTTAACTAATTGAAATTAAAATTTTATGAATTCATTATGGGGGGGGAATGGTTCCATGTAATGCCCACTTGTGATTTGTATCAGTCTTAATATAAAATTTGTGATAGCTTACAGATAAAACTGATCATTATTTTGATTTTTTTTAATTCTGATGGTTATTTTTTCATCTTATTGTCTCATCTTGTTAAATGGTGCTTTAGGGGAACTCCTTCTCTCTCTCCTTACATCTTCTAGACTGTAGAGCATACAGCCTAAGTTAGAGCAAAGAGACCAGTTAAAAGAGGCAAGACAGGCCGGGCACAGTTGCTCACACCTATAATCCTAGCTCTCTGAGACCGAGGAAGGTGGATTGCTTGAGCTCACGAGTTTGAGACCAGCCTGAGTAAGAGTGAGATTCCATCTCTACGAAAAATGAAAAACTGAGGCAAGAGGATCGCTGGAGCCCAAGAGTTAAGGTTGCTGGGAGCTATGATGTCATGGCACTCTACCAAAGGTGACAAAGTGAGACTCTGTCTCAAAAAAACAAAAAACAAACAAACAAACAAAAAACCCAAGCCAGACAGCACAATGCAATATCCACAGAACTAAGAGTAATAGTAGTGAATGGCTACTATTTATTGAGCAAGTAAAATGGTAATGTGTACCAAGCCAAAGGCTGATGCCTTGGTATGTTATTTTACTTAATTCTCATCATAACCCTAGGAAGTAGATGGTGTCATTCCCATTTTGCAGATGAGAAAACCAAGGCCAAAGGAGACTGCCAAGGGTGACTAAGTTTTCAGAGCTTGTCAATGAAACACAAGTTTGCCTGAATCTATGGATCATGCAAATCTGTCAAGGAGGCAGTGACAGACCTATGGATTTAAAAGTTTGGGTTTTCACTGTTTTCTTCCAAAACAATGTTTGTGATAAACCATGTGGTTGTGATAAAACCAAGTCAAAGTCACAAAGAAAAAAAAGAAAGAAAATAAAAGTCACAAAGAAACATGGGGTAACACAAATGTATTTTTAGAATCCTTCCATTGATCGAGGCCCTGTAAAGAACCTTGACTTGGGATGCCTTCCTCACTCTGAAACACACGTGCAGAAGAATTCATTAGCAGGAATGAATGTGGGGAATGGAGTGGGCAAATGCCTAGTAGATTGAGAATCAAATGGTGTGGGCCTCAGTTCCCTCATCTGTAAAATGAGACTAATACTCATTAGAGCAGATGGTCTCCAAGGATCCTTGCATTTCAAGCTTTCTAAGCCCTTAGATGGAAGTTACTTAGAATTTCAGGCATTATTAGTTTCTTGACTTCCACTCAAAGGCTACAGGGATTGAACGATAATGCGGGCGAGAGTTAGAAACGGAAGCTCCACACTCATCGTTATGGAATTACAGAGAGAACATTCAAGACTGTTAACCTGTTCAGCTAACCCAAACTGAGTGGAAACGTTTAAGAACAAAAAGATTTTCTCCACTTTGAGATATATTTGGGGGCCTACAGAAGAAGGCTGTATCCTTAAAGAACATAGGAATATGAAAATATTAAATGAAAACATGGAGAATGGGCCGAAATGAAGAATTTGAGACTCCCAGGGAAGGTGTCAAGAATTCGTTTCTTTCGTTAGTTCACAGATCCTTGTGAACAGCCTGGCCTGAGAGACACTAGGGCTGGGAGTGTCCAGTTTGATATTGACTCACACTTTGATATCAATACCTTAGTCTCATTTTCTTATCCGTAAGAAGTAAAGTAGGTCCCTGCTGCTTTCTGGTGCTAAAAAATCTGGGATTTGGGGTAACTTTGGATAAAAAGCTAACAGTATCGAGGTGGTGTTTAGAGTGACCGGACTCTTAAGAGGCATGAGTCACAGCTGAGTGACTAGTTCAGAAGACCCGCACTGACATAGTTTCTATGGAGAGGAAGAAAAGTCCCACATGAAAAACATAATTTGCAGTTGAATGAAAGCAGTTTGTCCTGTGGAATGAGTTACATGGGTGATGGTCAAGCTGCTGTTGTACACAGTGGCATCCAGAAAATGGCAGAGGAGGTGGGAGAGTCCAGACTAGCCTTGCTGTGGAATCCCAGAGGCTGGAAGCATTTGGGGTTGGTGTGAGCTGCAGACATGGAAAGGACAAGAGATGCCCTGGGCTGTGTGGGGCTGTAAACTCGTGAACTGGTGTCCAAGAGCCCAGCATGTGGACTCTACTGTGTGTAGGCAAACGTGGGCGATCTTCTAACCCACAGAAAGTGCAGCAGCAGGAGGCAGACTCACGTGGAGAGTCTGGAGTTTCAGGATAGGAATTTTAAAATATGATTCTAACCTTGAAGGAACAGGGCAAGGACAAGTGGCTTATGGTCCCCAGAACTGTGGCTGGATAGCAAGGCTTAGCAATAGGAAGTGGGCAGAGGCCCATTTGCTAGAACTGAAGTGAAAGGCAAGTAGAGGGACATGACTTGTCCCTGAGCCGCTTGAGGGCTGAACTCTGGCTTGTAACTGTGATGTACAGTCAGGATCAGTGCAGAAGCCTGGCCTTGGACTGAGCTGAGTAGTCGGCCTAAAGCTTCAGAGGCTCTGGGAAGGGTCTGCCATGAGGGCAGAGAATGGAGCTCCGCAGTAGTTGGGGAGTTCCCAAGGTGCCCACGGGATTCTAAACTGGGCCAGCTACCTTTAGACAAACCAAGAAGTCTAGAAAGTGGGGAGTACATTTTTTCTTCCTAGTTCTTAGTTTGCTTCATAAAGTTAACAAAAAGAAGCAGTAGTCCTAAATTTGTTAATCTCTAGGCCCTTGACCTTATGTTTATGATTATTCATACTCATAAATTCTTAGTGCAATCAGACTCCCTGACAGCTTCCTCTGTTCTTATTGTTGTCAGTCACACTGAAATCCTTACATCTCTAGAGATGTGCTTGGAGTCGTAGATACCCTCTCTGTGGGGGGGGCTTGGATCAAAATTCAGGCCCAGCTCTTCTGAGCCCATTGTCTTCCATTAGGCCATGGGACTTTCACCTTGAAGCAAGTTCTTTCCTGTTTCTCAATCTTGTTTTAACAGGGATAATGAAGACTCAAAATTCCAGCCGCTATGCCTAGAAATTCACAAGGGCAGTCTTCTCTTTGCCTAACCTTTGACTACTTAAAACAAAACTCCCTCGTTTTTTGTTTGTTTGAACTATGGGAAATGCAAACAAAACTCAGGAGTTGTTTCTTACAACCACACCACCATTCCTAAGTTGAAGGGCGTGGCATTGATTTGGGATCTCAAGATGATATTCATATATGAGCATGAAGGTATTGAGAGAGCCTCTGTAATTGTGATTTTTGCCCTTAGTGTCACGTTCTGTGACTATAAGCAAAATTTACTTAATTTTTTTCTTCCTAACCTTGACCATCTGCCTTTCTTTTTCCTTTAAAGAAAATATAACAAATATGATGCATCACTTAAGAAGTAGGTTCTATGATGTACTTGGCAGCAAATAGTGTTGAGTGGTGATGGAACAGTGACTTTTGGAAATAAACAGAGTAGGGGAAGAGGAGAAAAGAAGGAATTCATGTCTGTGCCCTGCCTTCGCCTCGGAACGCAGGCCGCAAAGGTGGGAGGTGTTTGTGCTCTTGCCTGTGCTCACTGTGGGTGGCTGGGCCTGTCGAGAACATTCTTTTATTTATCATAGAGGAGTTGCTGTAATAGTCGACCAGAACCACTGGCATTTGGGGGTCATACATCCCTGGACTCATGGTCTGTTGGCATTTGAGGAGAAGGTCCCACGGTGTTTCTTACCTGCAGTAAGTTATGGAGAGCTGGTTTCCAAAACGGTCCCAGTTCATGACCACAGGCTGGCCCCATTGTTAGGGCTGTGCATCCAGAAATCATGTCTGGGCTTGACAGCTTAAAAGCCTTTGGGGGGAGCTCTGCAAAGGGAACCGGTTAAGAAAATTATGACAAAACTAGCCCAGGAAATATCCTGGATCCAGTGAAAACATTTATAAAGAGTCTGCAGTAACACTGAAAATGCTGACGTTATAATGGTTTAAGTGGAGGGAGAAAAAAATAGAAACCAGAATATAACATTTTGAATGCAGAATGATTCCAATTATATGTTAAAACTGCATAACAGTAAGATGAAATGGAAAAATACCAAAATGTTACTAGTAGCTATCTCTGGGAAGCAGAATTATAGGTTTATCTTTCTTTGCTTTTTCTATACATATTCTTAATTTTACTAAAGTTAATCTCTAACTTTAGTAAGCATATATTATACATCTAGGGGAAAAAAGCTTTTTCACAATAAAAATGGAACTTCTTGTACTTGGGGAAATTCTGCTTTGTGGCTCAGGCAAATTATTTTGTCCCTTGCCATTCTGGTTTCTCAGGTGACTCTTATTTGACTGACTTACCTCGTTACATTGCATAAAATAGCACGTATTTGATTATATACAGAAGATGTCCGTTTTAATAGTACCAGGTGAATCATAATTGTACAAGATGGAGTTGACTTACCAGTTATAAAATGGTATGTATTTTCCCAGGTAGGATATAGAGTAACTTTACTATGTGCTTATAAGAGACCTATATTTGGAACACTTCATCAAAGACAGTATTCAAGTTTTGTCAACTTAGTGAAAATAAGACAATCCTGAGAAATGTTGCCGAGACAAATAACAACGAAATAACTGGAAGACTCATTGGTCCTTTACACCACGCTCAGTGAATTCTCATTACTTCTTCACAATATCCTTACGAAGTGTTTTAACCCTAATGTAAACTTGAGAAAACTAAAGTGTGAGGTTTGATAACTTGCTCATACTCCAGAGGTGGCTACTTTGTGTATTTGTAATTGAAATCCATGCTGTTTGTCTCCAGAAGTCACTATGGCTCATAAAGTTTTCTAGGGAGTCTAGTAAATTTCATGCAGGAATTTTTATTAAACCATCTGTTTTTCTTTTAAGTGAAATAAGAGATGGAAGGCAATAATATTCGGACCAGTAAAAACACCTGACAAAAGGTAGCACTTTCTAGTTTTTTGGGTGTTTGATTTTGACTAAGACAAAGTGAGCAAAAACTAGACTCTCACAAGTTTATTAGGTATTTAAGAGTAATTTATTTGAAATCTGGAGAAAACTTGTATTTTTTTTCAATTTAGCATTAGATTTGCATGGAAAAAAGTCTAGGCAGTCACCAGGTTACAAACATCTGGCTTATATACAACTCATCTTTACAGGTACAACTCACACTTGCAAATAGGTAAATGTACCCGTTCCAACTTACATACAGATTCAACTTAAGCACAAAGCTACAGAACTTCCTTGTTCGTTACCTGGGGACTGCCTGTGTTGGACTGGGAGCCAGTAATGTACAGTGAGTCGTCCAACAGACTCCCCTTGTAATTGAGGCGTCACCATTTATAGCACCTCCGACTATGGGGATATTATTTAATTTCCTAAACCCAGTATTCTCATCTGTAAGATGGCATTAATAACACCTCCCTTACAGGGTTCTTCTAAGAAATAGATGAGGCAATGTTCATAAAATGCTTGGCACAGTGCCTAAGGCATTGTAATAGCACTCATTGGTGGTAGCGATTATTTTTATTAGTGGGAGTTGGGAAGTGTGGTGTCTGAATCCAGAATCCAGTTCTGCTAATGTTAGTCAACAGCAGACCTTCTGGATCATAGATTCCAGTGGGAAAATTAAGTTTAGGAAGGGTCTTTTTTTTTTTTTTTTACCAATAAGATGAAGATGAATTGACGGGCAGTGCCTGTGGCTCATCGAGTAGGGCGCCGGTCCCATATACCAAAGGTGGCGGGTTCAAACCTGCCCTCGGCTGTATTGCAAAACAGAAAAATAGCCAGGCGTTGTGGCGGGCGCCTGTAGTCCCAGCTACTTGGGAGGCTGAGGCAAGATAATTGCCTAAGCCCAAGAGTTGGGAGGTTGCTGTGAGCTGTGTGACACCAGGGCACTCTACCAAGGGCGATAAAGTGAGACCCTGTCTCTACAAATAAAAAAAAAAAAAAAAGATGAAGATGAATTGAAATTATATAAGAGCCAGCTTTTTGAAAAAGTACGAAGGGTCCCACCAATGACCATGACGGATGAAGGGAACAATAGCAGTTAACTTAACTTCCCTTGAGTTTTAACAGACTTGTAAAAGTTATCTTCATCCTAAATTACTAACCGGCACTCAGCAAAGTTTTGCTTTGGCAAACTCACATCAAAATTCCTACCTGTTCTCTGATCCCCTCTGCTGGACCATAACAGGAGTACTGACCGGTCCTGGGTCAGATAGCAAACGTTTAAGAATTAAGACAAAGAAAAAGAAATTATATTCTAGTCCCCTACAGAACTTACAGAAATGGGTTCAAGATTCTTAATGAATTTTCCAGTACGATGATATGCTACAACAAGGATAGGAAGGAGGGGCGGATGTGTTGTTGGGGATTGTAAATCTTTTCAATGACTGTTTCTCAGGCCACCCTAGATTCCTGCAAGAATCATGTTGCCTCCACAAAACTGCTCCAACTCTAATGCTGATTGCTTTCCTACCATAGGCATTTGAGGGCATTACCTATTAAAATGTTATATCATTAGCAGTGTCTTGAAAGGAAATCTCAAGGCTTGACAGGGGCTACCATCTTTTCATTTTTTATAATTTTTTTAAAAGAGCAGTTGATACGGGAGTGGGAAGGGGGACTGAATCGAACTTAACACATCCCCTTGGCCACCCCTCCCTAAAAGATGATTTTAAAACAGGCAACGAGCCAGGGAATTTTCAAGCCTAACTTTCTCACGTGGAAGAGAAAAATTACTGCAATGCCCTTTAGCTAAGTACACTCAACTTCAGCCTTTATAGATGCAGCAGTCACGTGCTCACCTCCTTACGAGGAAGAGAGCTTGAAAAAACAATCACAAGGCAGAACCTCCCGAGGTTAGAGCTGGGATGATCTCTGATTGCAGGGTGTAGGGAGTGCCTGCAAGGTTGAATGTGTGTGTGTAAAGGAGAAGGCTTTTTAAGGAAATAATCTTCCTGCCAAAAGCCAGAGTTAACCCCTTTCTTATTGTATCCATCATTGCTATAGCAGACACAGCTGATGTTCCTGGGTCTTAGCAGACCTGTCTGTTTTGCAGAACTTGGACATAAACTTGGTGGGCCCTCTGCCGTTTAGCATTCACGTGAGGGGATGCAGGAGTCCCTAAAAGGAGCAAACAGAATTAGGCAAACACAGTAGATGAAGACTTTTAGCTCATGTTGACACAGAACTCAGAATAATCTGAAGCGCATTCTTCTATCCAAAGTATTCCAGAAAGTGACAGATTTGAAATAGTGCAGGGGGAATTTTGAGTGAACCATTGTAAAACCAATAACACGTAGAGATGACATATAACCAAGTACAGAAGGAAAGCAGCTATACCCAGGATGAGAAGAGTGTAATTGGATTTGTGTGTTCTTCCGTGTGTGTGCAGGGATCAATGTGGGCATCCATTGATGGCAAGCTGGTAAGTTACGTTGTATAAAGTTTGATCTGTGTCAACGGTGGTTTGCATTTTGGGCTCAGTCATTCCTGGCTGATACTTTTTTGTTGTTCATAAAGTTTGGAATAAAAGAGCCATTTTTCCTGAAGAGTACCTGAACCAGTGAGGAGTCGTAATTGTAGTCATGATGATTTGGTGAGCAGATTTTGTGAAAATTGGTATCTGGATGCTGCCTCCCTCCTTGGCTTTAGCAATCCTGTACAACTGCGAAGTGAAAGGTACAAGCTTTAACAAACTTGGAAGAGTCCAGGTCACCTTGCAGAGGCCACGTCCACCGTGAACGTCCTTCTTTATAAATTTGGCACAATGACTCAGCTTCCCTTTCACAGCTTTCACTCTTGCTGCCCCTCTTTTTAGGTATAAATTCTGGTCCTTTTATATTGAATGACGTTACTCTGCCCTCTGCCTGGTGAACTGACCTTTCAAAACCCAGGTAAAATACAATGTCTTTTGTAAAGACCTCGTCTCTAAACGGAACTAATTCCTTTCACAGGTGTTTCTCATAGAAGGATCTCAGTCATGATGTCTGTGCACTTGATATGCATGGGGGTCCGTTGTAAGAAATAGTTATAGTTACTTCATCTTTGTCTGAATCAATCTTAAGAGGCAAGTGCTGTTATAACCTCAGTTGACAGATGAAGTAAGTGAGACTTAGGTTTCGTGACTTTCCCGGGTCTCACACCTAGGCAGTGGCAGAGCCTAGGCACTGGTCTAAGCTCAGGTCTTGTTGGTCCTCTAAGTTCCCTAAAGTGACTTCTGAATCATTTTTGTTCTTTCTCCCTGTCCCTTGCCCTCACAGGTACTTAGAATTTGTGACCATATTAATTATAGTTTGGTATGTGTATCCTCCAAAATGAAAATGTGAGGTTCAAGATGGTAAAAATGGCATCTTGGTAACCTCTCTAAAAGAATAATTATTAAAATCTTTACTCTTATACAGCTATAAAGGCAGCACTTGTCAAAAATGTAACTCATGAGCAGTGCCTGTAGCTCAAAGGAGTAGGGCACTGGCCCCATATACTGGAGGTGGGGGGTTCAAACCCTGCCCCAGCCAAAAACTGCAAAAAAAGAAAGTAACTCATGAGTGAATGAGTGAAATGAAGCAGTTGTTAAAATAGGTTGGTAGAACCATGAGTTTATGTGGAATAAAACAGTGTTGAAATGGATTTAAAAATGCATGCCAACCTGGAGAGGGAGTCAGTTAACCCTCTATTGGACAGAATTTATTTGCATCTATAGATCAGAATTATTTGCATTACTTCAGTTATCTACAAGTTACAAAGTTGTAAAGTAGCCCAAAGAGTAAGGCATAACTCCCTAAGGGATCAGATAATCCCTGAATCCCTGCAGGCTCCAGCATCGCATTAAAAGGATGCCCATTACAAAGCCTTAAATTTTCCCCTATACCTCTGAGAAACAGTATAGTAAAACAAAGAGCATAGGTTTAGACAGGCCAGGGTCCAAATACAAACTCCCGAGCTTATTGTGTGGCCTTAAATAAAGATTAAAGAAGAACACAAAAAAACACACACATCCTATACATACGCAACTGTCACACAGAGATTTTGAGAGGATTGAAGGTAATAAAATAGGAAAAGCTCTAGACACATATTGGATAACTAATACCTAAATATTAGGTATTATCAATAGTAATAACAGATATCCAAGAATCTTAACATAGATAGTAGAACTTCTGTAAGCTCAACACCCAAAGGACTGTAACAAATTGGTCAACATATGGAGGTGGTCAACATAAAGGACCAGGCGTATTGTAATGATATATACATGTGGTACATGTCCAGTCTATGAAAATCAGGAGATGGTCAAGGTAGGGAGGTGGTCAGCTATGAAGGTTACACTATAGTTGTTTAGGAAATATTTGTTGAGGGACTAAATCGGGAAGGGCAAAATGTTTTCCTATTAAAGGAGTTCTGAACACACCACCCCAAAATATACCACTTCAGTGTATTGTTTATTTTGAGCTGAAGGCACTTAAAAAATAACTAGTGCTAAGCAGAAATTATAGAACAGCATGGTAAATGGTATTTCCCTTTGTTATTGTTTGAAGTATATTGATCACTGGATCATAATCAGATCTAAATCTGATTCTCTTCTCAACCATATACTATCTGGGTGTATTTTGAGCTGAAGGCACTTAAAAAATTACCAATGCTAACCAGTAGTTGTAGAAAAGCATGGCAGATGGTATTTCTCTTTGTTATTGTTTGAAGTATGTTGACCACTGGAATTATATTCAGAACTAAATTTGATTCTCTTCTCAACCATATGCTATCTGGGTGATCTTCAGAAAGTCATCTATCATAACTATAACTTGGATACCCCATCCTATGATAATCATGGGGAAATGTAAACTATAAATATTATACCAAGGTGGTAAGTATTCATTTCCAGAGAAGGGAAAAAGCAGTCTTCCATGGGTTCTTCATTTATGTGGAAACCATATAATTTTATGACTGAAGAAAATCAGTGGACCAGCCCTTTCATCAGAGAATAAAGATAGAGGACAACTATTGTTACAGAATAATCCCCAGAATCACAGACATTAAGTCTAAAAATTATTGTATTAGATTAATTTTGAAAGTTTATTAAATGTTGGCATCATGTTGGTGGCCACAGATAAGCATTGTTTCACAGATAAGCATTTGTCTTGAAACTCACTTACATGATGTATCTTTGTAGGTAAAAATGGTCTTTTTGTCTTAGACATGGCTAATTCTTTGAAATTAAGTCCATCAACTGAATCCAAAATTGGAAAAAAACAATGTAGATCATTAAAACCCAACTAAGATGGCCACACTTTAAAGAAGGCCCATTAGCTATGCAAATATGAAGTTATCTATACTGGTGATAAGGACAATTAACTAAACAACAAAGCCTGTTAATTACTACTTGTGAGACATTAAGCCTTGGAAAACTTGGCTTTGATGGGTTAGAAAGATAGGGAAAAGTTTGTTCTCATTTGCGCAGAATTTTCATGCAAAAACTTTTTTTAATCAGAGCAAACACTCTTTGTAAATTCCACTTCCAACCTCTCCTACCACTCGTATTAAAAAAAAAAAATGCTGTGTTTTGATGGCTCTTAAGTTCTTCCTAGTAGACTGAGCTAGATGAAGACATGTTTGAAAAGGGCCAGTGTTTGGAAATGATTCATATTTTGTTCCTGTAGTTATAATTACTGATTTTAAAACTGTGTGCCCCATTTTAGGACAGAATCTGCTCTTAGATCTGTGTATGTTATGTAAGAGAAGGTGTACAAGCTGGATGATTAAAAGCAACCAGCCACTGAGCAGTCACACTGGGGAAGAACCACCTGCTAACCCTGTGCCTTTGCCATATTGCTTAATCTCAATTTCAGTTTCCTGGTGTGTCAAATAGGGAAAAGACAGGGCCTACCTGTTGTAAGGATTAATCAAAAATGATCCATGTAAAGTGCCTTTCACTTCACTGGCTTCTAAGTGAAAACTGCTGTTATTGCTCATCAATCATTACCATTATGGTTGTTTACATCCAAAAAATTCTGGTATTTGCCCAATATATAGTATAAAGGGGCACAGGTTAGAGCTACAGGAGGCTTAATAGTGTAGAATCTTGTAGATAATTTTCAGCTACTTCTCCAGTCCTCCTTTATGGTGTACATTTACTTGCTTATGCTGATGGTTTGTATTTATGATATCATTGATTTTCTACTGACTTTCCTTCCTATTCTCGCCTTTTATTTCCTTTTTGACAGGGTTTGTCTTTATCATCATATGCTTAGAATTTTTGGCAGTCAATTCTCAGCCAACTTTTCCGACATTGTCCTCCAGTTCTGAGACTCAGCTCCTCTAAAACCCAGCTTTCATAGTGACCCTCTGTGCCTCTTAATGGGAAGGAGGAGGAATATGTTCCCTGTGGTCTCCAGTTGTGTCTTAGGCTCCATAATCCAGATCTCTGAGGTTCTTCCCTAATCCAACCAGCCTTTCAAATCTGCTGCTGCTTGTTGTCGCAGCAGTCTGCTTCAGGTGTATCTGCTCACAATTTCCTAAACATACTAAGTGCTTTCACATCACTCTCCCTATTCCTTGGACAGCTCTTTTTTTCCTTCTTGATTTTCTAAACTCAAGTCAAGCCCCAGCTATATGCTTCGCTCATGTTTCCTCTTTCTGAGCCCCTAAAAGTGCCAATCCTTGGTTCCGTGTCCACCACAGCGTTACCAATCCTTCTTCCCAGCCCATAGGCAGTGCCTGATATTTTCTCCTTTACCCCACAATCACTCAAACATTCTTTTTTAAAAAAATTAAATCATTAGGGCGGCACTTGTGGCTCAAGGAGTAGGGCACCGGCTCCATATGCCAGAGGTGGTGGGTTCAAAGCTAGCCCCGGCCAAAAAACTGCAAAAAAAAAAAAAAAATTAAATAATAAAGAGGTAGATCATGTATACATGAATGCATTTGTGGGGTACAATGTGCTGAATTTATATACAATTTGGAATGCTTACATCACACTGGTTAATATATCCCTCACCTCACTTAATTATTGTGTTAACACATTTATAGTCTTTACTTAATAAATCTGACATGTACCCTTGCAATATGTACCATAGGTGTGATCCCATCATTCACCCTTCCTCCATCTGGCCTCCCCTTTTTTCCCATCCCCCCTTCACAGACATTCTTAATACAACACTTTGCATGTTGTTTCATAAATTACCTATTTACATATCACACAGACCATCTCCTATTAGCACAACCAGTGCCCCGTACAAGGTCCTTGATACAGCAAATGCTTGTGAAATGACTAAATGAGGCAGCAGTTACCAGATGTGCCAGTAAACAGTTGCTGATGAGCGATTTGACAGATCAACTGCAGAATCCTTGAGGGCACCGCTCTTGTTACTTCTTTGTCTTCCCAGCACCTACTTTGGCACCTGGCACACAGGTAGATGCTTAAGAAATGGTTGTTGACCATCTATCTGCCTGACCAAATGAGTGTGTGGCATTATGGGCAATGAGTACAGCGTTTTTCTTAAATCCAAAGTCAGTACCCCAAATTTAAGCCAATTAATGTGATTGACACGTTAAAAGATAAAAAAATATTTAACCCTGTATCATTCATCACCAATGGACTATATATGATATGACAATATGTCATCCTGAGAGTCTTCCCTGGCTGCCATGGTCATTAACCTGATGGACATGAAAACACCATGAGTGGCACTGGGAGAAGGACCAGAAATTCATATTGCCTGCAGTGCTCAAAGAATTAAATTGTTACCACTTAACATTCATTGAATGTCTGCACTGTACTTTTGTACTAGGAAAAAATAGAGGAGAAACACTCTGTGCAGTGGGCTTTGTTAGCTATAATTAGTTGGTGATAGAACAGTGTTGATACAGCAATTCAGCAGTTAAAGGAAAGCAGTGCCTTTGCTACAAATGTGAATATATTTATACATCTGGTTCTGTTATGCTTACCGTGTTTCATCACACCATTACTGTTCTGGGACATGATGGCTCACGTTGAAGAATTTCACCAGCTTGTAGTTTTAAAAAAATATAAGAAAAATCCCATTTCTGAATCCCATTAGTTAAATCACATTTTTTAAAAAATGTGTGTTCTGTTGTAATAGAATTTACAGCATAAACGAATACAGGATACTGTATACTGGAATTCCAGCATAAACGCATACAACAATGCATAAACGAATGCCAGGCTCACATTAGCCGAATCACAGAACTTTCTTATCATCAAGAACTTTACAGATTGTCTAATCCTGTGTTTCACTTTTATGAGTATCATCTTCATGGTGTTTGCCTTATTCACTTATACTGTAACTTAATTTTTATCCTACAGTTAATACTGGAATTCTGGCTTCTTTGTTCTCTTTACACTAGATACACCTAGATACGCCCTTTCTACAGTCCTGTATCACAGCCTCTTTGTGTAGAGTCTTGCTCTTCTGATTACGTGTGGATGGATCTGGCCTCCCCCCTTCCTTTCCATCCCCCCTTCACAGACATCTTAGGATTGTCTTGGAAAGCAGAAAATGAAATTGCAAAGAGAAAGAACATATTTGAAGCAACTTCAGAGAGTAAATTGTTTCTCACGTCTTTCACTAGTGACTAGTGGTGACTAGTGTTGCCTAAGCTGTGTGGCTAATCGTAGAAACGTGGGATGGTTTGATCCTGCCTCTGTTTTCCCACTTAGGGAACTGAGCTTAGAACAGGGGATATAACTTGCTTAAGGTCATGCAGCTGATTGAGCATGAAGCCCCTGGACTCTACCACCAGGGTGTTTGTAAGGAGACTTGCCTGTTAGTAGAGGAGTGTCTCTGAAGAGACCTGTATTTGGCAACACATTTCATTTGCACATGTGTCTTGACATCCCTGAGAAGGAGGAATTCTTTTTTTTTTTTTTAACCAGTATTGTACAAATAAAACTTTTGCAATCCCCACTTACCTATGAACTGTGATACGCAGATTTTTGAGTTTGAGAGACAACTGGATGACTTACATGATGAAGGGGTCAACCTGGGGAGCACTGAGATGTGGATTTTTTTGACAATGAATTTCAATAATTTTGAGTAATCTTTCTAGATATTAATGGCTACTAGAGTTTAGGTGATTGATTTGTTGATAAAGTATATAATATATATATACTTTTTTGAGACAGAGTCTCACTCTGTCACCCTAGATAGAGTGTCTTAGTGTTATCACAGCTCATAGCAACCTCAAACCCTTGGGTTCAAGTAATCCTCTTGTCTCAGCCTCCCTAGTAACTGGGATTCTAGGCACTTGCCATATTTGGTTAGTTTTTCTACTTTTAATAGAGACAGGGTCTTCACTATTGCTCTGGCTGATCTCGTTTTCTGAGCTCAAGCAATTCACCTGCCTCAGGCTTCCAAAGTGCTAAGATTACAGGCGTGAGCACCGTGCCTAGCCTCACTTTATAATTTTTTAAATTACTCTTATTTTCCAAGTGCGGGTCTATTTTTGCTTCCAAAATTAAGTGGGTGGGAAGACAAGTGAATTGGAAGTTAGGAAACCTGAGTTCTAGTTCTGGCTCAGATTCTTCATGGTAAAATGAATCATTTTAAACCTAGTCTGTGTTTTCCAAAGTACGGAATATGTCTCATTAGCATTAGCCAAGGCACTTTAGAGTGGACAGACCTTAAACAAAATTTTAATACTTGGTGTTGATTTTAATGTGTAGTTGAAAAATAAAGCCATCGTATCTGATTGATGACTTCACAGTTGGTATTGTTCAGGGCAAAACTAAAAATTATTTGTGTCAAAACTGTAGGATAAAAATTAAGTTACAGTATAAGTGAATAAGGCAAACACCATGAAGATGATACTCATAAAAGTGAAACACAGGATTAGACCATCTGTAAAGTTCTTGATAATAAGAAATGTCCGTGATTCTGCTCATGTGAGCCTGGCATTCATTTATACATTGTTGTGCTGGCAGATTTCACATGTGTCTTTACCAAACAATATGTCCAGGTTGGATGATGTTGCATCAAAAATATAATTGTAGGCTCGGCACCTGTGGCTCAACGGGCTAGGGCACCAGCCACGTACACCTGAGCTAGGGGGTTCGAATCCAGCCGGGGCCCGCCGAACAACAATGACGGCTGCAACCAAAAAAAAAAAAAAAAAAAAAGGCCGAGTGTCATGGCGGGCGCCTGTAGTCCCAGCTACGTGGGAGGCAGAGGCAGGAGACTCGCTTGAGCCCAGGAATTGGAGGTTGCTATGAGCTGTGATGCCACAGCACTCTATCCAGGGTGACAGCTTGAGGCTCTG
>CAUYON010117068.1:0-18755 GCA_963573935.1 Arctocebus calabarensis
TATTTTGATCATACTGTTACAGATATCCTTCATGGCATTTCCTTGATCACTATATAAAGACATTAATACTCTACCTTTAATAAGTTTCGCCAGTACCCTGCTAAGATGCACCGTAGGTGTGTTCCCACTAATTGCCCTCCCACCACCCATCCTCCCCCCACCCCTCCCCTCCCTTTCCCCTCTAAAACCTTAACCCCTATTTTTATCTGATCCTGTACCAGAGACTGCTTTCCCATCCCCCATCACTTCCTGCCTTCTTGCTAACAAAACCCAAGTCTGCAAAATCTCCACCTCCAGCCCCAAGGTGACCCCATCCTCAGCTCAAGGTTAAATCCTGATTAGCCTGAGCCAATCGTGATGTACCTTTTAGATTGTCAGTGATTGGTTCAAAGTAGCCATGTGACCCAGTGCCAGCCAATAAGGTGTAAGGAGAATTTGGCTAGGGGCTTGTAGACTAGGCTTCTTGCCCTCTTAAGAACCCACTGGAAATACTTCTTCTATGTCTGATGTCTGGGTCTGCATGATGCCTGGAGCTGTGGCAGCCACGTTGTTGCCATAAGGAACATCCACCAAGGACAGACAGATACACCAAAAGCAAGGCCAGCAAGGTAGAGCACAGGTGAGGACATGAAGGTCCTCACTGATAGCCCACATTATGCATTTCTCAACTCCCTGTCTAGAGATAAAGAGCCTAACAATGAGGAAAAAAATACATCACACAAGGGTTCCCACGGTATGCACAGAAGCAGCCTCTTTTCCTTGCAGCCAAATTCACTCCTCGGACTCAGCTCTTGTTGAGGGGCAGTCAGCTCAATGCTTACTCCATGAGGGCCCTGTGAACTGGCACAGAGCTGGAGGAGGAGGCACAGGGTTTCAGGAGAGGCCAATAAGGAGTAGGGAACCAGAGGAAGGCATCAGTCAAGAAGACTCCTTACCCCAGCACTCAGGCTAAGCACACCAGCCTGGAGAGGGACATGGTAAGCCAAGTACCAAAGGTGGAGAGGCCAGACCTCCTACCAGGACCTGCAAATATCCTGGATATTCCCAGGGCTAGTGGTCAGAGGCTAGAGTCAGCTCAGGCAGGACTTCAAATGTCAGCAGGCTTCCAGGGTACAAGGTCACAAATGATCCCCAATGGGAGACACTGCAGCATCCCTTATGGGGCCCAGGAGAGAAGACTCCCAGGGCCTTACCACACCCACCTGACCTCAGCTGGCAAGGAAAAAGGAGACATATCCCTTTGTGAATGCCCTTAGCCTGGAGGTCTGTTTTGCTAACTCATTCCCTTTTCCTAAACTAAAATTGGGGGTAGGGCTAGGATGGTGTATTTTGTTGTTTGTTTGTTGGAACTGATGGCGGCACCAGGCCTGACCTTTAAGGCTTCAAATGCAGCATTTCAGGCAGCGCCAGCGGGAGAAAAACACAGGCTGCCGAAGGAAGTTATCAAGACTCAAATGCCACATCAGGCTAAAAATTCATGGCAGAGCCTCTACCTGTTTCAGAAACACATTGGCCCACCTGTGTCCACATTGTTGAGAAAGCTGTCCTCAAGGGGACTAAGGAAGCTTTGATGACTCTGAAGCAGCGCAAGTGCATCAGCATCAAAGTCTGCCCACAGAAACACTAGGAGTTGGGGGTTTATACCACATAAGCACCTTACCCTGAGGGTTTGCCAAAGCAGACCTTGACTTGCTCCCTCACCGAATGCCACACATATTTTTGTTTAAGAGAAACAATTGTATACCAGTGTGAGAAAGGCCAAAGGGGGAGTAACCCTTCATGCAGCCTATATTAAGCACTAGGGATGGGGACCGGGCCCTGCCCAGAGCATGTGTAGCCAGCAGAAATGTGGGGTCTCAAGGCTCCTTTCCCCTACCTGATACCTCAGTTTCCTTGTTTATGTGATGGGGGATGGGGTCTCCAAGTCTCCTGTGGCTGTGACATGTCCTTCCCAGGTCAGAAAAGTATGTAAGGCCCATATTGCCTATGGAGATGGTTCCACCCAGGCTCCCTACCCTCAAAGGGACCCCTCCTGGCCTACAGACTCACAAACACTTCTGCCCTCTCTCTGCAGAAGCCCCTTCCCTTGTCATCCCAGCACTGACAACACACAGACCCTAAGAATGCCAGGAAAGCAAAATTTAACAGTTCTCTCAGACATCAGGGCCCATCACACCTGGGATCTCACAACCCCAAAAGCCAGTGCCCATGACAGGGTCCTGACAGCCTGTTTGTTCATGAAGACTCAGCAGAAAAAAATTCATCCTTGAAAGATGTCTTCACTGGAGATGTTCTAAATACAGGCACATGCAGGGATTATCAAGCCAAAGGTTTTACACCCCAAATCATGCCAGTGTACTACATAGATGTATTGCTAGGGAGAGGACCTCAAACCTGCAGAAGCTCCAAGAACTGCAAGTCCCCTGCCCTTCTGTGTGCAAATGAGAAGCTCACTCCAAAAGGGAAAAAAACCGCCAGCTCAAGGTCACACCGCAAGGGTTTTCTCACTCTGCCTAAGCCCTAGTCTTCATACCCACCCTCTAGATTTTCCACATAGAAGAGGTGTTTGCAAAGACGTTTCACTTCACTAAGGATTCATGGAGCTCCTCTGAGTCCCAAGTCCTCCAATGAATCTAAATACCATTGAATTTGCAAAAATTTGAATTACAAGGATGCAGCCTATGTTTCCTTCAAGGACCATCATCATGCCAGTTGGTAGAGGATCAAACTTTTAAGCTCAGCCTTAAACTCAGGCTGTTCCTGACATAAAAAGTTTAGGAAACACTGGCCCTAACAACCAGGATGCTTTATTTCCCACAGCCAGTGTTTGCCCACCAAAGCCCTGGCATTAACCTCCAAGGTGGGTGGTAAAGGTGAACACTAGGAGTGCCTTCTGGATGCAGAGAGATAAACTATGCATCTGTCTGCACTATATAGGCACACACATGCACATAGCACATGCCCGCATTAGAATTCATGTGCACACGCACGCATGGACTTCCACATGTGTATATACATGAAAATGTATGTGCACACGTACCTATAATACATGCATGTGCAAGTACAAACACACACACATGCACACTTCCACTCACACATACACACAAACATGTACATAACCTGATTACATCCTACACATATGTACAAACACACAGATGTGTACACACTCTCACGTACAAGCTTACATGTACACACAATCCAAGGCAAGAACCAAGCACCAGAGGAAAGACCCAGAAGCCACAATTGGTTCCCAGGTGCCTGTAGGGTCTGGTGGGGTGCCAAATGTTATGGGCAAGGGGACAAGTACCCAGCTGGAATGAGAATCACCTCAGATTCTGTCAAGACCCACATGCCCTTATCACACAGTCCCTGGGGCCTGTCATACCCCAACATGTGAGGCAGCACAATCTTAGAAACATCATTTTACAGACAAGGCTTCAAGACACAGAGAGGCAGAGAAAGTTTGTAAGATTACCCAGCTGGTGAGAGGCATGGCAGAGAATCACTGCATGCCAAGAGGGACATCATTCAGAAAGAACTGGTTAGCTGGGAAGGAAGGCATCAGGGTGGAGGAAGTAGGGGCCCGGAGTCTAAGAGGGGCAGGTTAGAGACAGAGAGAATGACTTTTCACTCTTCTCACCCACTCCTTTCCCGTTTGTTTAATGAGAATCATTTCCAAGGTGGGAAGAGATGGTTAATGAACAGCAGGAAAGACTTCCCATGCCCCTCCCTTTCTGCTAAACAATTAGGCTGATGGGAGCTCAAAGTGGGTCAATCTGAAAAGCAGACACCCCAAGGTATGGCCAGAGGCCAGGACTGGAGGTCTAGGCTCTCTCACTCAGCTAGGCTAGGGGTCAGGCCTCACCCCATGGCTAAAGCAGGCTGTTGAGGGAGCAGGAAGACTCCCTGCTAATTAGAATGTCAGAGTCATAAGGACCCTAGAAGAGATGAAACTGAGGCCCAGGGGGAGGAGGAGCTTTGTCCAAGGTCACAGAGCAAGCTACCCAAGCTAAGAAGATAGCTTAGATGGGCTTGCCCTTGACAATGGTCCCCTGTCCCAAGGGGGGACCCTGAGTCTCCTCCTTTGTGAAGATTCTTCCTACCTACCTAACCTTAGCTAGACAAGGTCTCCTAGTCTGTGAGGCTCCACCCTTACCAGGCTTTGTCACCCAAAGCTTGAGGCCAGGCAGAGCCAGACCAGATCCATGGGGCCCCAGGAGAGGAAGCAGGTCCAGGAATGAGGACACCAAGCCTGGGTCCCATGGTAGTAGGATAGGGTCTGGCTCAGCCTTTCCCCCAGGTCCTGACCTTATGTGGGCTCAAAGTGTATGGGCTTGAATGGAAGACTCCTTTGGGGAGGCTCTGAGACCCCTGTGGGGACCCTGCAAGCCCCCAGGGCATCTCAATTTCTGTGGTCATTTGCACTGACACCACCATCCCCTTTTACCCTTAGCCACAGGCAGCTTAGGAGACTCTTCAGGTTACACAGGACAAGAGAGGAAGGGAAAAGAAAAAAAGCAAAAACTACACATACACTTCCCTCTGGGAATACGAATATTGATTCTCTAGCTTCTTGTTTAGACAGCAGGAACCAGGAAAAAAAACCTGACATGAAGAGAATCTCCCCAATTGGCTGTAGGGCTGTGGCCCGCAACAGGAAAGTCCTCCACCCTGTCTCAGGGTACCCTAGGCTGTAGTGCTCCCTCCCCAGGTCTAAGGGGACGTCATGGAGTGTGGAGGCAAACTGCCACTGTGCCCCCCCAACTCATCTCCTCCTCCATGTGGATGGCTGCTGGAAGGGGAAGAAGAGAAAGAGACCACTCTCACCCCACACTACCCTGCCAGACAGGGGCCATGCCCAAACTTCCAACTGTCCTTTAAGCAGTGAGCCTTTGGGAACCCTGGTTCCCCAGCCCCATAAGCCCCACCTGTCCAGAAGGCATGAGACTCCCCACCAGGGAAGACTACACCCTCTCCTGTGAATTCTTTTTTTTTTTTTTTTTTTTTTTTTTGAGACGGAGTCTCAAACTGTTCCCCTGGGTAGAGTGCTTGCAGTCACAGCTCACAGCAATCTCAAAGTCGTAGGCTTAAATGATTCTCTTGCCTCAGCCTCCCAAGTAGCTGGCACTAGAGGCACCTGCCACAATGCCTGGCTATTTTTGTTGTTGCAGTTGTCATTGTTGTTTTAGCTGGCCTGGGCTGGGTTCAAACTCGACAGCCTCGGTGTATGTGGTCAGCATCCTACCAACTGAGCTACGGGCGCTGCCCTCTCCCATTAATTCTTACCTCAGCCTCTAATGCATATTCTATTATTTCAGTTGGGGAAACTAAGGCAAGATTATCCCAATGATGAGGGTTAGCTCTGGATGCCAAAGTCTGAGCCTGCAGGGTCTGCACCTAACATCTAGCATGTCTCCAAACTCCCTCTTCCTAGGAACTGGCAGTGTCCACCCACACACATATGAGGTACTAAGAGCTGATGGTGCCCACCTGTACACAAGAAGAGACACTGGACTGCAGAAGTATCATTCCACATGTGGAGCCAGCTTCACTCTGAAGTCACTTTATGGTGACACAAGTATGATGAAGAATCTGGAGTGAGACTCACCTACAGACTACGAAGGGACTCTTTTTCTTGCAGTTTTTTTTTTTTTTTTTTTTAGCTGGGGCTGGGTTTTGAACCTGCCACCTCTAGCATATGGGGCCAGCACCCTACTCCTTTGAGCCACAGGCGCCACCCTGAAGGGACTCTTCTTAAAGTGGGCTTCCTCCCTTCTCTGGGTTAGCCTGATACAACTGGCTGGAAAGAACTTCCCAGAAAAGAAGGAGTGTGGGAGCACAGCAGCCAAGGGTTCCCCCAAAATCCTCAACACCAGGAAGCATGTGAGTACCTGGAAGCTCTGCATCCCAGTGACAGCAGCCAGCAGTCCTTGAAGCCTCATCCCCTCCCTCTTGCAAAAGCTGCAGCAGGTTGTTAGGAAGATGGGAGACCTAGATGTGTGATGTTGCTCCCTCCAACAGGGAGAGCCACAGGAAGGTGGAGACGGGGCTCAGAGGCCTGGACAGACACAAGTCACCTATCATTAACCATAGCTAGACTGTATGCATGCCCTGTCATGGCCCTCCTCCCCATATGTCCACCCAGAAGAAGAGCATATACTGTGGCTGTCATTAATCTGCTGGGGTCCAAACCCCACAGACTCCTCACTGATCCCACCCCACCCCCCAGCTGGAGGAAAGGAGGTGCTGGCCAGGATCATCACTGGAGCAGAGCTGGGCGAGGAGGGTGCAGCCCAGCAGGCAGCTCAGCTGGGCACTCTACCCTACACTCAGCCACAACTCTACACAGCCAGGGACAGAGAATAGGGCACAGAGACCCAACAAACATGATATGTTGTAGAAGCAGCAAGCAGGGCAGGGACCACAGATTGATGAGAGACTCAAAGAAGGGAGCAGGGGAGGATGGCAGGAAAGGCACGGGAGAGGCAAAGCAGTGAGGGCTCCCCCCCCACACCTGAATGCTGGGGGCGCATAATCAGAAAGATGAGGTAAGTGAAAAGAAATGTGCTTTGACCTCCATCTTCCCTCAACCTTAGACATGTGTGTGCACACTTATGCATGCATATGCACACATACACAGGTTGCCTTCTCCTTGTTTGAAACCCTGATCCAGGTCCAAGTCAGGTAAGAGAGACCCCCACCCAAAACCAAAGCCCTGTCCTTCCAGCAGTAACTCCTCTGCCCTTTTCAATCCAGCAGCAGCCTTGATCCATTTCACCTGGTGGGCAGAGAGCCATGCTACCAGAGAGACTGCAGAAATAATGGCTAGCCGACCCCAAACCCACACTTGCTTAAAACCCAGCAGCTTTTGAAGCTGGGCCACTTGGCACTAGGAGATACTAAAGAGAAAGTGACTTTCCCATTAAGGACGCTCTCCACTGAGGGGTTGTCACCCTAGTGTCAGAAGGCTGAGGGTGCCGCTCTCCACCTTGGATATCCACCTGTATCAAAGTGTCATCCCACCCTGGCCACCCGAGAAGATTCTGGGAGGCCATCCACCCTGGTGCAGCCCCACGGAGCCCTCTAGCCCCAATGGCAGCCTCAGCCTTCTTGTTAATTCAACAAAAACACACCTCCAACTAGCCATGGTCATGTGAGGGGAACCTCAAGATTCCCTTCCTCTTCCTCCATCTAAGGATCAAGGGGCATCCACAGCTGCGAGACCAGGGCAGATGAAGGGCACTGGCAGTCACAGCAAACCCTCTGTGTTGTCAAGCCATTAGTTGCTTCTCCCTGGACCCTGAGAGCTGTGCAGCCCCCACCCCATCCCCACTCTCATTTCCTGATTACGGTTTGCAAGACATGTCTTAAACCCTTGAATTAGCTCCAACTATACTGACAAGAGATGAGTGTCCAGCTGGAAATGTGCCGCTGCCGTCACACCCTCCTTGCCATCTTCTGGCTGGGGACAGAGGGACAGGTGTCCACTCTGGTTGGGGTCTCACATTGGCATTCTAGGGGACACTCATGCAGGCCCAACAGCCATCTGACCCACTGCAGGTTGCAGGGAAAGGGAGTCAGGTCAGGAGAGGTAAAAGGAGACATCTACTTAAACCTTAACTCAAGGAGCTATGAAACAGACAGGAAGAAAAATAATTGTGGCTTAGCTCATGCTTGGCTTTGAGGAAGAAAAAGCAACAGAAATAATAATGCTTTTGCTCTTTTTAAACACTGGTTTAAGCCCATTTTCCTCATAGCAAATGAAAGACAATAATGCACCCACCAGCCCTGAACTTCCATATGATTCTCTTCTCTCTCTGTGCACCCCCACACACAGGCACACAGAGAGAAAAATCCAGACGGTTGACAGAGGACACGTCCGTGCTGCACCTGTAATTTGCCAACTGATCACCCGCCTGAGCACAGCCAGGCTGTGCGAGGAGAGAAATGACAAGACGGGAGAGAGAGAGAGACCCAAAGCAGTGCCTTTCCTTTGAGGAGTTTGTTTTTCCTCATCTGGGAGAACCTACAAGCTCGAGTGGGCAGGTTTTAAGGCAGAATCAGGGGCTCTTACCCTTGGGCAGAAAGGGTCTAATGACGCATTGCCAGACTCTCCCCTTCCCTGAGGCCAGACCCTTTTTGGTAGACACCAGTAGCCTGACTACTCCTGCCTCATCTCTAATCCAGGACAATGGTGAAAGACTCCATGGACAGGTGGCCCCTCAGACCCGATGACTGAAGCAAGGTGATCAGTGTGCCCCCAATGGGTATCTGGTCATTGACATATTGCTAGGGCTTTGTGCCAGGAAACCGATGCTATCCTAAAGGCCACATGCCCTTACTATCTGTGTCCAGTCCCAGACACATCTGGCCAACCTCATTCGGAGAAGGAAGCCTGAGTTTGCTCTTGGGGAGAGTGAGATGCTTCAGATGAGAATCTGTGAAAGCTGGCAGAGCCAGGAGATTACCAGAGCTATTACCCTGTTGGCAGCAGCCAGGGCAGGAAGGGGTCCTCCTCACCATTCACCCTCTGTCCCAAGCCCAACGCCTTCACTTCCTAATTGGGCTCTCCAGGAGATTCTCCCCTCAGGTGGATGGGGGGGGGTCAAAAACCGTGGACACTAATCCCCTCTGTGACACTGGCCACAGAAAGGTGTTCACATCCTCTACAAACAACACCCCACCAAAGGAAAAGGCCCAAGGAGAGAGGTGTGTAAGTGCCCCCGCCCCCTAAAGGGCCAGGTTCCCACCAGGGAGGGAGCTTAGGACAGGTGCGCGGCTTCAACTCCGCCTGGCAGTGATCGTTGGTCGCCCCCTCAACCAACCCTGGGTTCCCTTCTCACTGGGACACTGTCAGGGATATTAGCTGACATGTTTGGACTCCTCACTCCATACTGGGTCTTGAAGATCTTGTCCTGCTCCGCTTAGGGGTTTTAGTGGAAGCAGGGGCACCTCGGGGAAGTTTCGCGACGCAGCCAGAGCTCCGGGACCGCGGCTGGCAGCCCTCGGGCTTGAGGATCCAGCCTCCGGGCGCATCGGGTGGCAGGACCCAGAGCCCCAACCCCGCCACGAGATGCGGGGAAAGACCGGTGTGGACTGGGGGGGGGGCTGGTGGCGAAGGAGGGCGCAGTGCTCCGCTGGGGTCCCGCGGCCGGCCGCGGCCACTTACGTGTGCTGCTGGGGGAAGCTGTAGGCAGAGGCACCGGGGGCGGCGAGCAGCAGTAGAAGGAACAGCGAAGGCAGCAGCAGCGACAGCGGGCGCCGGGGCCCGGACGCTGGGCGCTGGGCGCCGGGGCCGGGCTGGGGGCCGCAGCTGGGCCAGGAGCGCGCAGTTCGCGCTGGGCCGGGCCGAGAGGCGCCGCAGGTCGGAGCCGGCACCGCCATGTTTCCATTCAAGACGCTGTGCCGCGGGGAGGGGGAGCAGTGGCGGCGGCGGCGGCGGGATGGGGGGGCGCGGACGGCGGGCGGCAATTCGGCCTCTCCTCCTCCGCCGCCTTTTCTGAGCGGGGCTTCCGGGGCTGCACGGGCCGCAGCGCCTCTGCGGGCTGCGCGCTGCGATTTCCCCGGCGCGCTGGCTCAAAGCGCTCTGAGCGTCTGGACCGGGACCTGCGCTCAAATAGCGGCCGCTGCCAACCTGCCGGCACCGCCCTCCTCTCTCCCTCCCTCCTCTGTCCCCGGCCGGCCCGCCCCCGCGCGCCCCCGCCGCGGCCACGCGCCGACCCGTGCCCGCGCGCCCCTCGTTCTGGCGCAGCCCGGAGCCTGCCCTACTGGCCCGCGCGTCCTGCGCCCGAACCGCTGTCCGAGGGACCAGTGTGCGCCTCACGCCTTAGAACCTGCTGCTTCTGTCCACTCCACTTGCGGAAGAAGTCCCCGGCCCAGCGGCCCAGGGTGGGCGCATATGTGATCCTTCTGGGGGCTCGACCTTCAACAGGATTAAGCCTGGAATGACAGGTTTAATGGTGGAGTGGCAGGCTTCAGCAGAGACTAGAGAAGAGGGCAGCAGTGCTGACCTCACACTCTCAGTGGCTCCAAATACATTCAAGAAATCTCTCTTCTAGGGGCTTGCACGCCCAGTTTCTGGCAGAAAGGGAGTCCCTGGTTCCCTAAGTGGAAACCTGGGCCCAGCTGCACAGTTGTGGGGGGCTAAGGAGGGCAGATTGCAGCCCTCTGTAGCCACTCACTTCAGTTCCCTAGGCTGAGCAGGTACTATGTGCTGGCTAGTCCCCAGCCCCAGCTCCCAGGGCTTGCACATTCTCTATTTAGATTCTTCCAGGGCCAGGAAACTCACTCTGACAATCCCATCATTTCTGTCTTGGAGGCCCCTGGCTCTTCCTTGCTTGGGGTAGAAGACTGGGGATGGTGGCAATCACAACTCTGCAGATTGTGGGCCTCTCAGAGCCTCGGTTTCCTCTCCTGTTAATACTTGCATGGATGCCCATCCCAGTTTCCAGGATGAAGTGAGAATGGGGTGAATTGCTGGTAAACTAAAGCTCTCATAGGTGGGGAAAGTATCTCTGGGATCCTGCTAAAGTTGTCCCTGAAAACTTACACTGCTTCTGGTGCAGATAGGATGGGAGAAAGTTCCCCGTTAGCCTGGCACAGGATAGGACTCCCTTAGCAGCAACTGCCCACAGACTCTGCCTACAATGAGGAGTGAGGGACAGTAACCAGCTGGGCAGGGTAATTCAGAGATGCCCAGAAACCCCACCTCATGATACCTGGGTGGGTCTCCTATCACCCACTCACAAGTCAGCCCAAAGAGGGTTGGCAATTGAAGAGGAAAGAGCAGTAGCCCCTAGAATGAGAAAGGCAGAGGTAGGAAGCTGGAAGTACAACTTGGGATGACCTTCACTTACTCCCTAGTCCTACTTTGGCTGCCCTCGACCTTATCCTATCCCAACAAGCCAGAACTCGACTGAGCACATTTTACTTCATCTCTTGGAGCTTCCTCCTCCCCTGACCAAGATAAACCTTCAGGGGACAGACAGGTTTGCCAACAGGTCCCAAAAACATTTATCAAAGGAAGCCAGGGCAGGGGCAGGGGCAGGAGACCTGGGCCTCAAACTTCTGGTAGTCTTGGGGCCTGGTGGATAGGAAGAACCTGGCAGACTATGGGAGACCAAACAGGCCAGCTTTATGGGGAAACAAGCAGGGTCCTCACTGAGTCATGTGTCTGATTATGCCAGGTGCCCACCCCCACCCCAGACAGAATGGAGGGGCAGGGACACAGAAGAGTCAAGCCTGGGCTAACCAATCCACCTCCCAGACCTGCCTGCAGATACCTGCCTCTAGCATCTCTGACTTCCTCATGGCCAGGTTATCCTCCCCTATCTTTTTGTAGGATAAGTACTTGTGCTCATAGCCCCAGGAGATCAGCACAAAGGGCAGTCACTCCTCCTGGCTGCCATGTATGTATGTGTGTGTGCGCACACGCGTGCACACGCATGCAGGGGGCTGGGGAATTTTCCCGAAGCAGACCCTGTAGTGGTTTAAAAAATATCGGGGGCAGCCTCCCTGCTCTACAATACCAGGATGACAGTGATATCCCTGAAGACTGCCCAGGTACTTGGAGCTGGTATAGGTGCAGTGAGTGGGCAGTTGGACAGTTTCAGCTCTAGCCTCCACAGATGTGCACCTAATTGAGGCCATTGGCGCTGAGGGAAAGGCAGGAGATTTTGGTTGACAGGCTATTAAAGAAAGACAAATAAGGAGAGGAGGTAATTAAGAGTAAATGGGTAGTAAGAGTTTGCACATTCCAGCTTTTCAGGTTCACAACATCCTCAGCCCTCCTAGGCTGACAACAGTCACAGTTTAAAATCTTGTCTGTTGGCTGACAAG
Organism: Arctocebus calabarensis; assembly: GCA_963573935.1. Taxonomy (NCBI): domain Eukaryota; kingdom Metazoa; phylum Chordata; class Mammalia; order Primates; family Lorisidae; genus Arctocebus; species Arctocebus calabarensis. The sequence goes on from CAUYON010117068.1 coordinate 11,839, forward strand.
TCACAGTTTAAGATCTTGGGAGGAAAAATGGAAACTTCTCAGGGAGTAGAGGGACTTTTACCACAGGCAGGAAAGGCCTGGGTCTACCCACCTGGCCCAAGGTGCCTGTGCTGGGAGACGTCAAGGAGTCAAGGGCAGGTAATATTGCAGTCAGCAGAAAGGGCCCCCTGCCAGGGCTGATTCTGCATGGGAGGTCAGTAAAGACTGAGACAACTTTATGGAGAACCTACTATGTTCCAAGCAGGCCCTGGGCTCAGTTATGCCACTGGAGGGAAAAGGAAACCCATCAAGAACATTCAGGACACCTGGTATGGCAAAAGTCCCACCCAGCCTGCCCTCTTCTGCCCTTTATCCTATTACCCTTTTGCCCTTCCTAGGTCAGCAGACAGACAGCTTTTTGCTTAATGGAAACTCCTGGCTTGGGGCCTTACTCCTGCAGTTCCTTCTGCCTAGCACATCCTCTTTCACCACTACCACTTGAACCTAGGCTATTTGTGAACCTATAAATAGTACCTATGCCAGGAACCCTTCCTGGACCCAAACTGGATGGGCCTCCCCATCTCAGTCCTTTCTCTACTGCCTCCTGCCCAGCCATGATACAGTGGACTCTGTCTGGGGTTCAGAAACACACCTATACTCTAGACTCCTGTCAAGCTGGCACCTAAGGCTCCCTAGTCTGTCAGGCATCACAGGGTGTTTGATTATGGAAGGACACAAAAACCATTGACATAAGGAATCGTTTGGGTGGAATGTCTAGGAATCTGGGGTATGCCCAGGAAGGTGGTCCTGTGTGTTAGCTTCAGCATCAGACATCACAGGTCGTGTAGGCAAATCACTTTGCCTCTCTGAGCCTGTTTCTTCATTCATTGATGGGAAATATGTTCCCCATCTGGCAGGGGTGGACTGAAGACCCAAAGCATATAACATCCTTAGGACAGGACTTGCCACTCAGCGAGGGCTTAATGAAAGGGAAACACAGAGATATGAAGGCCTCCCCAAGGTGGGCAGGTCCTGTGTACAGCCAGGTAGGGATGACTTCCTGGAAAAGGAAGAGGGATTCCAGCTCAGTGTTACAAGTGAGCAGGATGGGGCAGACATATTTGGGAGGGGAAAAAGAGAAATTCCTGGGGGTAAGTATGACCTCAGGCAGCACCTGCCCTCCTGAGTCCCAGGGACCTGGGTCTGTCTCCATCTGGGTCAGCTGATATGGCCTTAGCCTTGGCAAGTATCTTATCACATGAGGCTGTCCTTGCTTCATACAGCCCACTCTGATGTGCCTATTCTCTGCCCTCCTTGGGCTGGACTCAGTGGCCCCAGTTAGGATATACTCCGCAGTATGGCTGACTGTTAGTGCTTACACCTGCCAGTGGCTACTTTGGCTCACCTAATAATATCTTTGGACACTTAGGGATGTGATACCTCCCCCAAATGCCCCTCCCTGAGCATGGTCAAATGTACCATGGTCTCAAGATGCAATCATATGGGGACCTCACTTCTGAACACATCAAGAATCCTTCAAGGACCTTTTGTGCAACATCAGCCCATGGTCAGTTTACTACCATTTACTATAAGTGGAAAAGGGTATAGTTTAACTCAAGCAGTACAAATGTCACCACCTGCATATGAAAATTAGGACTAAGTTCCAGCTTAGAGACAGTCAGAACCTGTCTCTAGACAAAGAAACTGAGACCCAGAGAGGGGAGGAGACTTTCCCAAAGCCAATACAAGTCAGAATGTGGAGCTTTGAGTCTGGAGACCTGTATTGTTATTCCAGATCTGGAATATGACTGAATGTGAGGCCAGTCAGAGCCCTAAGACCATGGGTTCTGGTGTCCCCATCCCAGTTTCTGTTAGTAGGGAATTCAAGAACCCAGCAAGGGGCTCTTGGGGAAACTAGGCCTGTTTGCACTGCAGTGGAGGCCCCCTGGTTAGACCTTCATCATCATGAGAATCCTTTAACTTAGATTATTTCATTGAGCAAAGAGCTGCTAATTAGGTAAGTTTTGGTAAATGTAAAAGACTTGACCCTTGGCCCCTGGGAACTTGCCTCTGAGGCGAAATGTGACACACACACACAAATGTGATAAATGCCTCAAACCACGTGTAATTACATCACGAGTGAGTGAAACAGAGATGTGGTCACTCAAATCTGTAAGGCGTGGGTGGTCAGGGAAGGCTTCCTAGTTGAGACAGCCTTGAAACTGTCACAGAAGGGCAGGAATGGCTTAGATGGGTGAATGGCTAGAAGTGGCAAAAAAGAACATCCCTGGCAGGGGGTTTGAGTAAGGGCTTGAGACAGAAATGGGCTAACCCTCTTCCCTGGGGGTAGACAGCTCCCCTGGCCTGTATTTGTGAATAAATGAGTTCCTGGTGAGGCAAGGAAATGATGGTGTGACTTTACGGGCAGCTGGGGCAAGGTTTATCTCAGTGGTAAAAAGGAGCCAGGATATCAGAACAGCCAGCTTGCCCCTGCACTAGGATCCCTGGATCCCGGGTGACCTAATCCTCAGAGAAGGCAAGGAAAAATAGATTAGTGGTTGTGTGATCTCAGGGAAGTGCAGCCTTGCCTTCAATGCTGTGGCCACCCTTATCAAACTCAGGCACTCCAGCTCAGGCAAGATGGACATGGGCATGATTGCCCACACAGAAGGTCTGTTCCCACCAGAAGCCCAGCCTTGACTATCTCCACTCCCACCAGTAGTTATTCTGGACAGTTTGGAGTTTTCCTCAGAGAGTTCTGGACCAATCTGCTTATTTTATAAATACAGAAACTGAGGCCCAGGGAGAGGCAGGTGTCAGCGTAACCAACCATGAACAATGAGACTCAGGATCCAGACTGAGATTTCAGTTCTGTCCTCTGTGCCTCCTCCCAGCCACTGGGGCATTTGGAGTCCTCAGAACCCCTCTTGGGAAGACCCTGACCCAAACATATGCCCTGGGGGAATGGGAGGCCCCTTGGTGTGTCACCCCTGTATCCCACATGTCATAGTGTGTATGGCGCAAGGGTTTGCCCCTTCCCCTAAGGCCTTCATTCCACTCTGGCAAGAGAAAATGGGGGCAAATAAAAGAGAAATTCTCCTCTCAGAAGAGCATTAGGTGTCTGAACGACTTCTGAATAAATAAAAATCCCCTCAGAGCTCCTGGCCAGGAGCTGACAGCGGCTCTGACTCTCCACAGACATGTTTTTCTGCCTGTAGGCAGAAGTGAAGAGTGTCAATGGTGGGCCAAGCCGGGCTTTGAGGAAGGCAGCCTTCCATCACTACCTAACATCCCATCAGCACCTCAGCAGAATGGCTGTGGCAAATTGCCTTCTCTGATAGCAGCCCCTCCAGGCCAGTCAGAGAGCATGGGGAGCAGGTACTTCCCACGAAGGGTGGGAAGAGCTTCCGGGGCAGTTCCCTTCCCTGCCTGCTGCTGGGATCCAATCATCTATAATTCTGGAAACAACCTGTCCCTAACTTGCTTATTTTGTAACTGAAGAAATTGAAGCATTGAGGACTTTGGTGATTTGGTGAATGAAACCAGTAGGCCAGGGATGCATCTTCTGAATAAGTCAGTCTGCCCAATGTGTCAGTAGGAAGGGGAAGGCAGGACCTGGCTCCACCATCACTTAATTTAACTGATGTGTTCCCTGTGAGGGACAGGTAGCACCTCATTTTTTGAACCTGGAAGATGAATGAGGCTAGTTGGTTCTCTGATTTTTGAAGGGAAGTTGATGCTGCATGAGGTGGCAGGAGGACCAGTAGAGGCATCATGTTGTGAGGGGTTAGTGGGCTCCAAGGAGGGAGCCTTGCTCCATTTGGGGAGGTACCTGCCTCATGGGGGTGATGCTGGCCTTCAGGACTCTCCCCTGAGCTCTGTGGACACCAGGCAGGGAGAGGAAGGGACGCTCTCAGCTAATAAGTAATCCAGCTTTCCTATTAGTGTTAGTGTAAAGCTCTCCATCTCCAAAATCATGGCCCCATTCGCAGTCCTTTCTGCTCTCCCTGGGGCTGGGGCCTTCAAGACTTCTGCCTGTTCCTAGGCCTGAGGTGAGGGAGAGTGGGGGCAGGGAGAAAGGCAGCCAAAGTTGAAGTGACTGGGGTATGGAGATCCTCGAGGAGAACCTCTCAGTCTGGATCTATTGTCCTAAAACTGAAGCTGTTAGCCTCAAGAATACTCCATGTGTATTTCTGATTTAGCACCGTGGAGGAGGAGGATATTTTTCAGCTCAATCCCCCATGAAATCCTCAATGGCACTGACCCAAGGGATAATGGGTGAGCTTCTGCTGAGAAGGCCATTCTAGATTGGAGGCTACTCTACTGTCTAGGGGAACATGGTGGAGACTAGGAGACACCCAGGAAAGATGGCCCCAGGAAAAGCAGGCAGGAGGGCTACAAAAAGGGGCAAAGCAGGCAGGGCTGTCCCTCTTCCCAGGCTGGGAGGAAAGACTCCCCCCTCTCTTCTGCTACCATGAGGTAGTACGTAGGTAAGCAAATGAAGGAACACTCAGTCTGGATAGAAGATGCAGGCTGTGTGGTTTGACAGAAAACAGAGGCAAGGTTGGGAATTAGTGAGATAGGGTAGGGGCTGACCTGGGACATTGCCCCCCATTTGGGATAGATTAGAGAAGGATATTATTGCTCACAAAATATTGGATAAGGAAGGAGGTTATTCAGGGTACAAGTCCAGGAATGAGCATGGCCTGTAGTGATTCTAGACCCTTGCTTGGGGTGATTCTTGGCCTTGTTTGGTGGTCAGAGCAGTCCCATGTTCCCATCTTGGGTGTCTGTTTTCCACCTGCTGATAAGGGGCCAATAATTTGGCTAGCAGAGCAAAGCAAGTGCTAGAATAAAGGCATAGAACAGAGGGCCTAGAACAGACCATGGAATGGCCTAGAACAGACCATGGAATTTCCAAGTGTTAATCCCTCTCCCTGCAGAGCAGGAAGCTTCCCTGGGATCCAGGCATCAAAGGAGTGCCTGGGAGGCTGTACCCAGATAGACTGGTAAGAATCTGGAAAAGGGTGCGGAGGCTTATGTTCCCACCAACTAGAAGGGTTCCCCACCACCACCATTGCCATAGCCTCCCTGAGCTCTGGGAGCTCCAAAGCACCATCTTGCTGAGGTCTTAATTTCTATTTTTTTTTTTTTTGAGACAGAGTCTCAAGCTGTCACCCTGGATAGAGTGCGGTGGCATCACAGCTCACCGCAACCTCCAACTCCTGGGCTCCTGCCTCCACCTCCCAAGTAGCTGGGACTACAGGTGCCCGCCACGCCTGGCCATTTTTTGGTTGCAGCCATCATTCTTGTTTGGTGGGCCTGGGCTGGATTCGAACTCCCCAGTTCAGGTGTACGTGGCTGGCGCCTTAGCTGCTTGAGCCACAGGCGCTGAGCCTGAGGTCTTAATTTCTAAATGAGCAAGGAGGAGTGTTAGGGACGCAGAGGCGGAGAGAGAGATTCACTGAGAGAGACCTCAGGGAGGATCAGCATGTGCACGCAGCAGTTTACAACAAGTCACTGAGGTCTTGCCTAAAAATCCAAGCCAACTGCTGTAGAATGGCTGGGAGCAGGCCAAAGACAAGAAAGCTTGGCAGTGAGCCAGGCATGGGGCAAGAGTGGAGGACAGTACTCAAACTTAGGGACAGGAGGTGTGCCAGGCAGGCTCACCTCTCAGAGAGGAGGGCATTGTCAGGTGTGGATGAATGATAATACATCACCTCCATCACACTGGGGTATGGGGTCACATTTGCCATGTGACCCCTGCCAGTCCCACAGGTCATTTCCCTGAGAGTGAGGTGAATACTGCCTTCAGAGCTTCACATCATCTCCTCCTAGGCTCCTGTGCTTTTCTCTGTCAGCCATTTCTCTCTGACTAGAGAGGGCTCCCTATAAGCCCCTGGCAGTCAGTAACCACCTCCCCAAAACATACACAGACCTAGCCCCTATTTTGCCATACTTTTCAGATCATTGCAATCCATTCAAGCTGGCCTAGGTTCTCTCATAGAAGGCTGAGCAGGTCTGGGATCTTCTCACCCCAGCCTCTGCTGACTCCCTAGTCCTTTAATTCTGCTCTCACAAGAGCCTTGGGACTACACTGTAACCTCACTGAGTCTTGCTGTGGCTTTTCCATAAATAGGCACTGAAGGACTGGATCCCACACTGGAGTGCCCCTGCTCCCAGCCTCCCTTAGGGACTGTGTGTTTAGAGGAATAGGGCTTGCCTTGGGTCCCTGTGGCTTATGATTTCCAAGTGAGAATTCTTGATGTTTCTTTCCTGAAAGTGGGAGGAAAACTGCCTTTTTATTTCTCCTCACTGTGTACATGTTCAGTCACTGTCCTGAACACTGTCTCATGCTTGATTTGGATAATATTTTATCAGTACATAAGGAGCTGACCTTTCCATAGAGATGCCCTGGAGTCTCAAATTATCATAACAATTAATTTATTTGTGTCTTTTGTCTCTTATTTTGACAATAAAAATTCTTATGACTTTCTGAAAAAAAAAACCATTCTCCTCTCTCCTCCAACTCCTCCATCCTTATTTCCTACTAGGCTAGAAGGTTGCCTAATTCTCAGAACAGCCTTCCAAGTAAGTGGCAATTAGCCCCATTGGGCAGATGAGGAAACTGAGGCTTCAGAAGTTCTGAGTGACTTGTTTAAGGTTGGTGGCTTGGCGCCTGTGGCTCAACGGGCTAAGGCGCCAGCCGCGTACACCTGAGCTGGCAGGTTTGAATCCAGCCCCAGGACCCGCCAAACAACAATGACGGCTGCAACCAAAAAATGGCCGGGCGTTGCGGCGGGCGCCTGTAGTCCCAGCTACTTGGGAGGCGGAGGCAAGAGACTCGCTTGAGCCCAGGAATTGGAGGTTGCTGTGAGCTGTGATGCCATAGCACTCTATCCAGGGTGACAGCTTGAGGCTCTGTCTCAAAAAATAAA
>CAUYON010117074.1:0-69103 GCA_963573935.1 Arctocebus calabarensis
ACACCTACAGTGCATCTTAGCAGGGTACTGGTGAAACTTATTAAATGTAGAGTATCAATGTCTTTATATAGTGATCAAGAAAATGCCATGAAGGCTATCTCTAACAGTATGATCAAAATATTTCTGATTGTATATGAAGCAAATTCTATGCTTCTATGATTGCACCAATGTACACAATTATGATTTAATAAAATTATTTTTAAAAAAACCTCATACAATTTCATCATATACACACTTGGAATTTAAGAAAGAAGAAGATGTTTTTATGTTTGGCTGCCTAACAAATACAAGTCATAGAAAAGGAGAATAAAATTGCTAGCATTTATTGAACACTGTCAATCTTTATATCTTTTTTCGAAACTATTACTTTATGAGAAAAATATAGATACGAAGAGATGAAAAAATTGAGTTCACTTCAGGAACTGTTTGGGAGCTGCATGTGCTAGATTTTCAGTGCACTATTACTGAGAAAGATTTTCATCAATATCCTTAAGGATCACGTTTAAGTATTACCTCATAAATGATGATGAATGAGGAATTGGAACACAGCATGTAGGATGCGCAGAGCAATTCGTGTTGAGGACAACAAAAGATTCCCAAGTTAAATCGTAGATTTTCACATATGAGTAATAATTTCTCAGCAGTGGCATTGTGCAGATGGAAAGGATACCATATATTCTTTTTAATTAAGTAATCCCCAGAAGGGACCGGGACAATGAAAAGGCACTGAAGAAGCATGGGAATGTGGGTTTGAATCATAGCTGCTCTTCTACCCTGACGCTGGCTCTTCCTTGCTTTTAAAATAAATTACCGTTTTATCATTTAATGATAGCGGGACTTGATCTTATCATCTTTAAGATATTCTGATACTTGAAGTGTAAATGTTAAACATAGATATTACATTTTCAAGTGTCAGATCATGAAAGCCTCTTTAACTTTACACTAGTCTTACCTGACATTTTCCTACTCGCTCTCTCCCTGTGTCCCCAGTACGCAGCTGCCTTGCCTTCCCTCTTCTCATTATCTTGACTTCACCCCAATTACAGTGCCTCTCTTTCCAGCGTGTAACACCTGTGACAGAGGAACTAAAGAGTAGAGAGGAGATTCACGGCCCCCTTCAGCTGGCTCCTACACAGTGGCTCCGGTAAGGCATCAATCTCCTCAGTATACTCTCCCTCCATTTCTCTGACATCAATCTTTGCAAAATAACATCTAAGAGAATTTAAAATTAAGTGAAACTCTAAAACTTGGTCATTCTTTTAATGATACTCATGTTTTAATAAAACAATCTTTAAAGTAGCTTGCATATTTTTGAAAATGTGTTTTTTACTTATGGAAGAAATCTTTCACAGCTCTTACACTGTGAAGGTTTACAATTATGTTAATGAGCTTATCCTAGAAAATGTGCTACATACTTTTGCTGAATATCACTATCGTTACTTGGAAATACTCGCCTTGTGAACCAACACACCAATGCTGGCACCTCGTTTACCCTTCAAAGCAATGTTGGAACCCTGTACTTGGAATGGTCATTAAACTTGTTGCCATATTACCCTTGATGTTCTGAATGTCATCAAAATGTCTTCATTTCAATGTTTTCTTAATTTTCAGGTAACTAAAAAAGTCACTGGGGTCCAGATCAGGTGAGTAGGGAGGATGTTCCAATACAGTTATTTGTTTACTGCCTAAAAACTCCTTCACAGACAGTGCAATGTGAGCTTCTGCACTGTAGTCATGGAAGAATCAAGCCTTGTTGGCCAGGATTTTCAGTTAAAACGTTTCTAATTGCTTCTCTGTAGATGTTTACTTGATCTGCTATACTTCTCATGGTCAGCCAAAGACACACAATTTAATGAATTCTTAAATGTCTTCCTCAGTTCTACTTATTACTGGCTTGCCCTCTCTTCATCAGTGATACTTTTACCTTAGAAAAATGTCTAATCCATGTGCACCCTGCCATGATTTTCTTCATGGCATAATCCCCATCAACTTGATTAACATGTCCTGATTTCACTTCAGTTCTTGCTGACTTTAACAAGAAATGACAAATGTTTATTGGTCTAATTCAAGCCCTGACAGCCTTGTAACTGCACACAATAACACACAACAGTGAATAATCAATGCCATTCAACAAGACACTGGCAAATGTCAACACAAACACAGCTGTAAGACATTGAGATACCAATATTATGAGACCTTATATAACATGAGACCTACTCACCTTATCTGGACCCCAGTGACTTTTTTAGTTACCTGAAAATTAAGGAAACATTGAAATGAAGACATCTTGATGACATTCAGAACATCAAGGGTAGTATGGCAAAACTGGTTTTCTGCAGTGCTGTAAACGTACATGCACAGTGGCAAGTTTGCAAACTTAATTGTCAAAGCTTATATGCACTTGGTAGAGAAGAGGAAGCGGTAGTAAAGGTTGTCTCTAATAGACTTAGTCATGGGCCAAGGGAAACATGAGTCAGAAATAAATGTTGGTGGCATCAGAAAGGCACCTAAGAACTATATTTAGGAATACAAAAATGAGCCGTTTCCTGTCCTGGAAGGCTCACATTCATGGAGTTAGTGCAGATAAAATATCTAGCAGAGACTCAGGACCAAGCTAAGATGTCTCATTAGATGACATGCACTTTAGGGTTCAGTTTCTAAATCCCAGATCTTCAGGAGCATGGGATGGAGGAGGAGTCAATCTCATTTGCTAGCAGGTGGAGGCAGTGAGAAAGAAGTGGAATTTCCCAGTTCTATTATATTATTGAAGAAAGATGAGGCCAACACTACAACTGAAAAAAATACGTATATTCTGCTATAGAATCATTCTTTTAGATAGATGTTAAGTCCTAGTCCATGATTAGGAAAGTAAAATAACTCAAGAATATCTTGATTCAATTGGTTCTATTGTCTTGCTAACAAATGTAATTTCTATATTTAGTAATATTACCATGAGGAAATGTATTGAAAGAAAATTTGAAGGAAAGCTTTTGTCATAGTGCACATGTACTATTGTAATCAACAATTTCTGTATTTAAATTATAAAGTTATGTCTTTACCCTATCACAAAGATAGATACGTCTTTAAGGATACAATAAATAAAGCTTTTTGGTTTTCAATAAATTAACTTAAAATTAATCCTTAAAAAATCCTTAAAATATGATAAAAATATACTTTTTCTCCATATGAATCATTAACATTGGGATGGGTAATAAATTCAATGAGTTGATCAACTAAAAAATCAACCTTGAAATTTAATGTCAGTTTTTTTAAAGTTAACAGAGACCATTAGAACTGAAGTAGGGAAAAATCTGGCAATACAATAAAACTAATTGAATTTTTTTTCATTTCTTTTTTCTTTTCTACCTAAGTACAATCTATTTGCTTCTTAAGCCATGTGGTTACAATGAGTAACAGAATGTATTTTAGTTTCAAGAAAAACAGTTGAAGGAGAGAATAGAAGAACAAAGTCAGAAATGCTAAGGAGAGCGGATGGCTCTGAAGGAATTCTATGCCTGTTGTTTTCCTGGAATATTCAATATTGATCCCATATAAATAGTTTGGACTTTCTGATTCTCAAGAAATAAGGGATGCACTGAATGGAACTATGACTATCTACGCTGGGGCGTGGCAGATAGAGGCAATCAAAGCAAGGTTTCAGAGGAAGGAGGAAAGACTCTAGTTATTTGTAAATTACCAATTCTGGGATAATGTGATGGATGGAGAACATTTTTCTTTTTAACATTTGCAGGACCACTGAAGGTTACTCAAAAACCATACCTTACACATAATCAAAAGTATGTAAGTGACATATATGAGCAATTTCTTAAAAAATTAAATTCAATTAAAAGATATTTTAATAAGACATATCAATTTTCTTAAGCATCAGGTTAAAAAATAAAAAAAAGGAATTAATTAACAATGGTTTACATAAGATTGAAAAGTGTCAAAGTGTCTTTTGATAGACTTAAAAGTGACTTTTGATACCTGGAATGCTTTTGGAATGAATTTTTGTTGCACTATATGTTACCCATAAGCTATCATACCTCATGTGTCTTATTTAAAGAAAGAAAACTCATTTATTATTCCTTCAGTAGATGTATGATGAGTGACTACTATGAAGCAGGGATTTAAAATGGTAAAAAACATTTCAAAATATTTGCCTGGCTCACCGCCTGTGGCTCAATGGGCTAAGGGGTCAGCCATGTACACCTGAGCTGGCGGTTCGAATCCAGCTCGGGCCAGGCAAACAACAATAATGGCTGCAACCAAAAAATGGCCGGGCATTGTGGCAGGCGCCTGTAGTCCCAGCTACTTGGGAGGCTGAGGCAGGAGACTCACTTGAGCCCAGGAATTGGAGGCTGCTTTGAGCTGTGATGATATGGCACTCTGTCCAGGGTGTCAGCTTAAGGCTCTGTCTCAAAAAAAAAAAAAAAAAAAAATTACCTGGAATCTTATCAATGTTATAGAAAAAAAGTATAAAAAAATAAAATAAATTAAATATGTAATGTTATTTAGGTATATATTTTATATACAAAAAATAAGGAAAAGACAGAGAATGCTAGGAGTGCTACAGTTTAATACAGGGTAGTCAGTGAAAAATGATGAAGTACATACAAACCTTCAACTTGGGACTGGGATAGTTATGCTGTTGCTCTTGAGCAAGTCAAGTTGATTCAGGATCTCATTGAAGTGAGAGGTTTGTGTGTTTTATTTACATTTGGATTCTGTTTTATTCAGTATTTAATTTATTCCTAAGCAATGATTTGGCTTAGATTATTCAGCTTAAACAGCACAAGACTGTGAATTTATTTTTCTTCAGTCTATTTTCCTTTAACAGTAACTGTGAGCAGAACTGCTGTAAAACACCAGATGGAAAGGAAATAGTCCAACACCATCTTTCCTTCATCTGCATTGCTGTGGCACTCAGCCTCTTATTGCACACAGGAACTTGAAAATTCCAGTCTTCAGATGTGGTCACATGTATCCTCTGCTAACTAGTACAGATTTGCCTTCAAATGAACCACAGGAATGTTTATTTCTTAATAATAAACAGCAGCCTCTCTTGTAATGTGTTTTCATGCTTTTATTGTACATATAGGCTAGAAACATTGGTCCCATATTTTAGCCATAACTAACAGTGTGTTTTCCAGCTATAATATTAATTTTTTTCTTACCCTTTTCAAAGGCTATGGTGGAAAAAAAATCTTCCAGTGTCTTAAGAAATATTGTGACATTCCAAGATTTATTGTCATTGAAAATACTTTTAATGACTAGTCCCAAATATCTCATTATACAGCTTCTCATTTTATGACACCACCTGAAATGATGAACCTTCTAGTGAATTGTGATGGAAACATCTTCTGCAATTAACCTAAGCTTAGAGTGAAACTTAAGGCAAACTTTGGTAAAGAAACCACTTCCAGTCTATGACAAAGGGTGATAAAAACATCCTATTCACTGCTCCCAGAAAACAAACTTTCCTCTTTGCTTAAAAACTATATACTGATGAGCATAAAATAGACACTCATGAACACTGTAATTAATAGATAGATTCATGTAATTCTCAGTGGTTTAGAGTCTGTAGCTTCAACGTTATGACACCTATGTTATTAACAACACCCCAAAGGATGAAAGAGAATGCAATTTTGCTGAGGCCAGGGGTTTTGTCTAAACTATCTACCTTAAATAATACCTGAAGTGCAAGTGGTTCTCAATAAATGTTTGATTAATCAATGAAAAATATTTCTTGTCCATGGTAAATAAATTTATGTAGATGTCAAGGTCATATCTTTCTAAGTTAAAGGGTTATCTCTTCTATGGAAAGAAATGACTATCAAAGAAACTCAATAACTTAAAAAGCATAACTTGAAATGTCAGTGCTATAGGGCTAGATCATCAATCAAGTGTTTATGAAATAAGGCATAAGTCCAAGAGATAATTTCAGATCCTAACCAGGAGGCTTTATTTAAATCCACATGAATATTTAATAATTAGTTATATTACTATACTGTGACAATTTACTTACTTACAAATCATCTCTACATATGTGAGCCTGCATGCTTTTGACATAGGAAGTAGATTAAGCTTTTTATTTTTTTCAAAGGACACTAATTTTTTTTAGGTTATCTTAAAAACAATTGGAGAAAAATGTGAACAGGCTTTTAACTGCCAGATCAAGTTGAGCTCTATCAAAATTTACCTCTTTTCTCCTTGGAAAAACAAATCTGGTTTTATTTATGACGCTATACCAGATCAGCTATAAAAAAAGATTTTCCTTTGGAGAAGGCAGAGGAATGGTTGCAAACATCTTGCATCTGGTACTGGTGATTTTGAAAACACATGGAACTGGTATCCAATTACTCTTCTTTTTCTTCTCATGGTTATCACGTGACCTATTCTTCTCTACTGTCAAATAATGGAGAAAAGGACTCTGTTTCCAAATGTCCACAGATCCTGGCCCAATGCGTCTCCCTTGGAATAAGGACACCTAGAACATACTCTTTTCCTTTCTATACTGTATATAGTAGAGCAAATATTTTATAGCAAAACTGGTATTACTGAAGAACTTGAGAGGACACTATAAGTACGGACAAATTTAATATAATGATTCTTCACACCATTGTTCAAAAGAGGAAAATTAGCTTTCTCAAACAAACATAAACAGAAGCACTGAATTGATTAAGACTAAGTCAAATTCCTCCTGAAAATGGTCTTTGGAGGAAATCTGTTGACTCCTATTGTTTTGTATGAAGTTTAAATTGAGAATTGTTAATATTCATTAGTAAAACAATAAAGTGAGATTATGAACACCATCTTAGTGTGTAGACACTGTTCTTACAAAATGTGTTTCCCACATGTAGTAACTGAATATATATTAAGAATTAGACTTTATGTATATATGTATTAAATTTCTTGCTGTTTACCGGTATTGCTTATAAGTTCTGTGTACCATCTTAAGTATAGGTATTTTACATTGATCACTTATTATTTATTTTAGATGAATTTTTTTCTTTTCTCACACAGCCTCTCACTCTGTTTCTGGCCAGAGTGTTGTGGTGCCATGCACAGCTCACAGAAATCTCAAAATCTTAGTTTCAAGTGATCCTACTGCCTCAGCCTCCTAAGTAGCTGGAACTACAGGCATGCACCACTAAGCCTGGGCATTTTTTTCTGTTTTTATTGGAGGCAGTGTCTTGCTCTTGCTCAGGCTTGTCTTGAACTCCTAAGCTCAAGTAATTTACCCACCTCGGCCTTATAGAGTGCTAGGATTATAGGCATGCGGTACCATGCTTGGCCTTTTAGATGGATTTATTGAATAAGACCTATTGGCAGCATTGCTTGCCACAGTTTTGTGATGACTTATGTGATTTAATTGTGTGAAAACTGTACTACAATTATAAAAGCAGCTTAAGTTATAAAATTCATTTTAAAATACACTCTATATAAATAAGATATAGCTGTAATTGTCATAGTGTTATATACACTTACTTTATGGAAGTGCTTTAGCTTACATTCTCTTCATGAGATAAAAAATTTCAATTAAATAATAAAGGACACCCAAAGAGCCATCACTATGAATCTCTGCCATTGTTAATTCCATGGGGAAAACGCCTATTATGATGTACCCATCTCTTCTCAGACCTCTCAGTGATCAAGCAGTTGGCTTATAATCAAGAGTGTGTGGATGTAAAAACATACCTTAGAAAGCCAAGTAAATTACCAAAAAATATAACAACTACCCTGGGAAATTTTACAAATAATGAATCGACTATGAACAAATTTTTGTTATTGATCTTCAACTGTTCATTTGTTCATAAACTATGTAACAACATGCAATCGATACTGGATCTATCTATTGAATGGCCAAATGAAGAGAAAGTTTCCATGTAATTTTTTGTTAATTAACTCAATAATACATAAACTGAAAAAATTCATATTCAACTTCCAAAATAGTGTAGAAGCATGGAAGCCACTCTATCTTTGATAAATCTTCATTTTAGCAGGTAAGTAACACAAACATTCATGAAAGGAAACACAACATTGATAACGTAAACTTGATCTTTAAGACCCTCTTGTCTTAACTGAGGTAATTTTATCCTGCTGGCACTTGTCATTGTAGAATCACGTCGTGTAGGTTGGTTTCCTGTGTCTGCACATGTGGACATCTGCATCGTAGCAGAGCATGATTTTTCTGTGTGTTTCATATTGATGTCAGTATCTTACCCTCTGTTTTGCTTTTCCAAGATGAGCCTCCTGGTGCCGTAGACACTCTCATGGATAGAATTTCTAGGCCTCATACCAATCATCAAAAAATGCATGGGATGCTCCAAAGTTTTACAAACTGCTGAAACTCTCTTTAATGTAAGTTAAAGCCAGCATTTTTTTTTTTGAGAAAGCAGCTGTTTCCTGATGTTGTTATGCAGTTACACAAGAATATAATCAGCATTTTTAATGTGAGTCTAAATTTCATTCCCATTCCAACTACTGATAGATCCATCATGAATGTGAAGGGAAAATGAAAACTACTTTACATATTTTTATGCACAAATGCAAACTAGGTGTTCACATTTTGAACACTTTGTCCATGTTTTTAGACATTTCTCCAACTAAAAGATCTGAAAGGACTCTAGTGGTGGAGTACTTAGTGACTTCAGGTAGTCTCACAACTGTCCATACAATGGAATGAACCCCACATGATTTAGCAGCCTCTTGCTTCTCATGGATGACACCGTATTCATAGAAATGATAAATGCCTTGAGGCAATGATACCCCAGTTATCCTGATTTGATTTTCAAATGTTGTATGCTGTTTCAAAATAAAACATGTATGCTAGATATATATACAACTATCATACACCCATAATAATTAAAAATAAAAATATTAAAAAATAAAAGTAAAAATTTAATTTCTGCATATTTACAAATTTAGTGCTTAAAAATACTATCTTAAGAGTACAGAGAAATTACCTAGAAGTTTAAAAAAGTCTCCTAAATGTTCTCTCTGGTATTCATCATCAAAGTAATTAGTCTCAATTACTAGAAAAATTTAAGGATAACAGTTTTTGTCTAGTTAATATATGATAAACTTTCAGTCACCACTATTATCAGACTGAGAACAGTATATTAAATAGATTCCACAAGACCTTAATTTTAAATTTTTAATTTAAACTCATGGACCTGATCAGATTATAATAATTTTATTAACTGAATTAGACTTAGTTTAAGATTTAAGCATCAAAGATAACAGAATTTAAATTAATAAAGTTATATCATTCATATTGTACATTCACCTAAAAGTATTTATTAGAAAAATTCATACATTGCTTTCTATTATTTACCTTATTAATATTTGTGTATTCTTTATATTCAAGGCAGAATTTAGCCAATCAGTAGAACCTTACAATAAATATTTATCTCAATGAATAAAAAGTTCTAAATTTCAAAAATCATCATAACAAAATGAAAAGCTCAAAGGTCGAGACTACTTTTATTATTTGAACTGAAAAGATAATGTATTTGGTTTTCAAGTAAATAAAGTAGTTTAATTCATAATGCTCAAGGATTGCCAGAATCTAAATATATTGATGTTTTATCATCAATATATACATGTTTATAATAGGGAATAATAGAAGACAAATGATTAGGAATGAGCTTTTCTTTCTGCCAGATACAGAGAGAGTCAACTTTCAAATGCACCAAGTTGGCAGTAACATTGTAAGTGTAGTAAGTTCTGAGGTCTTGTGGGTGGGTCAGGATTCCAGAGGCAAAGCCTTCCATATATATGCGGTTATCATGGATGAGAAGGCAAGTCAAGCATGCAAGAAGCAAAAGGAAAGATTCCTGTTCTTCTCAAAGGGAAAAGATCAAACAAGCAAGAAATGAAGTTTTGCCAAAGTGAAAAATACAAAGGACAGTCCTGGAGACTTCGATCTGCCAAAATGAAATTACTTAAAAATGTCATATTCTCAACCAGAAAAGAATAAAATACCAAGCTAGACTAAATGAAAACTCTCTTCTTAAATAGGAACGTGAAACCTTTTCTTAAGTACTCTATCAAGTAATCATATTTAGAAATTATTTTAGCTATTCTCAATACTATAGACGCCTAAGAATGTAGCTTTGTTATTTATAAATCCAAAGCAAAGTAAAGTTTCCGTCTCTGAAAGTTTCAACTGTTCTTCTCAAAGCTAGTTTAAGATCATTATCATTATATGAAAGATACTTTTATATAATAATCCTGGTCGTAATATAATAGACTTCACACAATAATCACTAAACATATTTATACATGGTAGCCATGAAGCTCAAATTGCACACTATTTAAAATTGTATGCAAATGTTTTCACCCATCCTGTAGGAAGTGCTAAATTATAGCACTGTGCTATGAATATACTATAGTGAAGTTTAATCAATAAATGACATAATTTTATTTTAATAATTGTAAATACAATAGAAATACATCAATATATATTATGGCACTAAACATACAATTCTCTGGCCTCCATTTGAACTATTATGAATTTCAAACTTATAATGATTTGGATACAGTATATTTCAAGTAGAGAAAATATCAGATAGATATTTTGCATACTACCAATTACACACAGTTATTTTGCTTGAGGTAGTTGTTTGATAAATTTATCTTGTATATTTTATGTATAAAGCTAAATGATATAAGGGTGACGAGATTCAAAAAATTAATTCATCACTCAGATACAAAAACTTCAAAAAGAGTATAAAAAGAAGAGGAAGGCAATCATAGCAACAACAACCAAAAAATAAGTGGGAATTGATTGCATTAAAAAGTGCCTGCACAGCCAAGGAAACAATCAACCGAGTAAGCAGGCATCCTACAGGGTGGGAGAAAACACGTGCAGGCTATACTTCCAATAAACAGCTAATATCCAAAATCTATGAAGAACTCAAGCAAAATAATAATTTAAAAAATCAAAAAATTAAGCAAAAGGCATGAATAGAAGCTTTTCAAAAGAAGCTAGTCTAAGAGCTAATTAAACACATAAAAAAATGCTCAACATCTCTAATCATTATGGGAATGAAAATCTACACCATAGGAAGATATCACATACCTCCAGTGAAAATGTTTTTTATCAAAATGTCCCAAAACCTTAGATGCTAATATGGGTATGGAGAGAAAGTAACACTTAACCTTCTTGGTGGGACTGAAAACTAGTACAAACCCCGTGGAAAGTAGTATGTAGTTACTTCAAGAACTAACAGCAGACATACCCTTTGATCTAGCAATCCCACTATTGGCTGTTTATCCACAGGACAAGAAGCTACTTATCCAAAAGACACTTGTAGTTGAATGTTTATTGCAGCACAGTTCGCAATTGCTAAGATGTGGAACAACCCAAGTTTCTCTCAATACATGAGTGGATTAATAACATGTGGAATATGGATGCCATGAAATAGTACTCAGCCATTAACAAAATGGTGAGCTAATGCCTTTTGCAACAACTTGCATGGAACTGGAGACTATTCTTCTAAGTGAAGTATTACAAGACAAGAAAAACAAATACCACACGTTCTCACTAGTAAGCTGAACTAATTCAACACTCATATGGAAGTAAACTGAACAGAAATTAAGCAAGAGGAAGGTGGGGTACGGTGGTGAGGAGAGGCATATTCACACCTAATGGGTACAATACACACTATCTGGGTGGTGGTCACATTTATAACTTTGACTCAAACTATTCCAAAGCAATTCTTCTAGTCAAAACATTTGTGATATTTTACAAGTATCCCTGCAATATTCTGAAATTTAAAAAAAGATAAAAGAAGATGATTACTAGGAAACAGAGAAAGAAGTGAAAAAAAGAAAAAAAAAATCCCATGACAGGAATATCTCAACTTAAAGAAAAAAAATTGATTGTTTTCATTTTAAAAAGTTTTAATTTTTTACTTATATGCTCATAATGAAAAGAATTAGCACAAAAATTTCTCTAATATATTTTTCTAAACGGGCAAACCCAAACTAAGTTACTAGAAAGAAAATAATCCTGATTTTTCCAAATAAATACAACTACATTTATTTGAGGTTGGAAAATTGCGTTTCTCTGAGTTAACATAGTTGGATTAAATCAAAACTGTCACACAATTCAGAAAAAAATAAAAATAACTGAAGCTAGTTGAACATGTTTCTCCAGAAGTTCTAACTCTGTTGCATAAAGGAAATAGTTTTTTTTATGTCTCTGAGAGAGGTTTACATTGACTAGAAGGCCTTTCAGTGAAAAAGCAATTCAGAAGCCTTGAACTATTTAAGTAAGAGCTGACTAAGATAATTTACTGACTACTTCACCACAAGTTGTGAAATATTTCATTCTCAGGGACTTTTTCCATATGACAACATTGCCAATAGCAGACAAAGCACAAAAATCACATCCATTTTTCAAAGATACTGGATCTCATTCTTTAATGGAAATGTATATAATCATGAAAAATGATTTAATTCAGAAAGTTACATCGAAACAATGATGTTCTTATATATTTTGACATAATTTAAGATAGTAAGACAGAATAGATCAGTGGCTTCTTGAATTTAAAAAGGTATTATCAGTTTTAGACAACAACCACCACCTGATCTATTGCAATATTGGCATGATAGGTAGTTACCATAGTTTTGATCCACAGAGATGACATTTTAAGATATCAAAACCTATATGCATAATCATATACAAAAGTCTAATGGGATCTGGAATGCATTGAATTAACAAGTTCAGGTGTTGGTTATAGGTTTAGTGAAATAGGGAAAGAGGATTTTTTTGTTTCCCCAGTGATAATGGACATTGTTATCTAACTAACAAAGTACAGTTAGAATTCAAAAAGAAATATATCACTGCTGAGGAAATACTTTGTTAGTCTCTAGTATAGAAAAAATGAACTATTCCATATCAGTGAGGCAAACCATATATTGATTTATAGGCCTCACACATGGGGATAACTATTCACTTCACGCTCATAAAAATAAAAGACAACATTGTATTGTCACTCCTATATGAGAGCTAAGAGGGTTGATCTAATAAAAGTAGAGAATAGAAAGATAATAGAGGCTGGGAAAAAAGGGTGGGTGGGAATGGGGATGAATATGAAGAGAGGGAGGCTAATGGATATCAAGATATGGTCAGATAAAAGTTATAAGTTCTATAATTCAACAGAAGAGTAGAGTGACTACAGTTAAGAACAGTGTATTGTATATTTCAAAAAAGTTACAACAGAACAATTGAATTGTGTCTAACACAAAAAAAAGATATATATTAAAAATGATGGACATCTCAGATATCCTGGCTTTCTCATTATGTACTCTATGCATGTAACAAAATATCACCTGTACTCCATAAATATGTAAAATATTGTATATCACTAAAAAGGGAAAATGAACTAGTTGAAAGAGTCTTCATGAGGAAAGCACCACTATGTGCAATTAGACATTATTATGATTTTGAAGAGCATCTTCTTTTTCATCTCTGAGGTTATTCTTGACCATTCTTTCACGGTCAAATGATGTAGAAAGGAATATAAATGAATTCAGCTAGTCTGGTTTTATAGTTTTCTTTAGCTATATCTATGTATGGTTGTGTGACCATGTCTGGTACAAAGGGAACAAGATGACAATGTTACAACCATCACTCACAGGATCATACTTATGTATATTTTAAAGGCACCAATATTTTAATAGATAAAAATGTCAGATATCTCAGAAGATAGAATGGGGGGATCCAGGGTTCCAATTGGAGGAAATAGTATTAGGCAAACTATAGAATAGCTGTTTATATTTTGAGGTAGGAGGTTGGTGGCGTCAACATGTACAAAGGGAAGGTAGGCTCAAGAGTTGTTGGAGCAGGTGAGAATTCTCTTTAATTGCTTACATTTCCTCAACCAGTTAACTGGAATATTAATCAGCCTAGAGGCAGGAGTGAGGAGGATGTCTTACAGGTTTGAGGATAGTGAGAAGGTATGGAATACTCACCTTGGGAAGAGAGAAAGTGAATTGGCAAGGGATGTGAAAGAGGAGTCCTGTACTGGGAGACCCAACCAGAGAATGAAGAGGAGTCCCACCGGCTTCTGCTAGGCATCCCAACTTTCACATATGTTTTCTATTAATTCTAGTATTTATAGCTTCATCACCAAGGACTTCCTAGAAACCTTTTGGACCAAATTCTGTCAGAGTCCTCTATTCCTGTTACCTCAAGCTCCACCAGAAACTTAACTGCCAGATCTTATCACCCACACAAGCTTAATTTGTTTAATCTGACACAAATCTTGAAACGTCCCCACCCCAAGCTTTTCACTGCACCTCTAGAACTCATGTCACCTCACAACAAAATTCTCTAGAATTGAGCACTACACCTTCTCTGAATGTTACAGAACAAAACATTGCTATTTCTCTTCAGGATATTGTTTCCACTTACATCCTCTTAACTGGAGGAATTTTCATCTCCTACTACTTCTTCTTGAACGCAAATTGATTTAGATATCCTCTTCTTTCTCACAGAGTTCAAGACCAGCAATTCTCCATCCTCTTTCATTTTAGTTTTATGAATCTTCTACTATTAAATCCAACTGTCTAGCAGCAGTCCTTGTTTTTGGCATCCATAGACTTCTGAGTCATTCCCTTTGTGTCCTACAATGTTATTAACTGGAACTTGCTTGGACATGCTTTTCCTCTACACTGTATCTGTCATAGTTTCTGGATTGCAATATATATATTAGCTCAAGAAGAGATAAAAAATACATCTACAGCCATAGAAAAATTGAAAAAGTAATCACAAATTTACTTCCAGAAGATATTAAGTTTTGATGTTTTACATAAATTTCACTAAAAATTAAAATTAATAGTTCTCAAGCAATTTAAGTTGTACTAGAACACAGAAAAAACTATAGACATCCCTCCAACTAATTATCCAAGGTAGCATATTCGTAATACCTGAAATGGATAATCTTAGTTTAACAAAGGTCAACTATTGTTCAACTAAAAATCTATCATGTGAAATGCAAAAGTTGTTAGTATCAAGAGTTATATAATTGCCATCGATTATATTAATGAACAAAATAAAACAATAAACCATGTACCCATGATGCTGAAAAAGCAGTTGACAACATTCAACACCCATTCTAGGTTTAAAAATTGTTCAGCAAGCTTGGGAAAAGAGACTTACTTTGATTTGGTAAAGAGAACCCACCAGAAACTTTCAATAAACATTATGCTTAATGGTGATATATTAGAACCATTACCACGGAGGTGATCAATGAGGTCAAGATGACCGCTACCAACAACTTCCTCAGGGCAATAGGGAAGATGAAGCAGAGTGGCAAATAGCAGAAAGGAAAACACAAAAGTATCATTATTTAAGGGCTGTGCCTGGGAACTCACGCCTATAATCCTGGGACTCTGGGAGGCCAAGGCCTGTGGGTCGCTCGAGCTCAGGAGTTTGAAATCGGCCTAAGCAAGAGTGAGGCCTGGTCAGTGAAAATAACCAGGCACTATGGTGGGCACCTTTAGTCCCAACTACTTGGGAGGCTGAGGCAAGAGGATCACTGCAGACCAGGAGTTTGTGGTTGCTGTGAGCTGTGACGCCACAGCACTCTATGGGGGTCAATAAAGTGAGACTGCCTCAAAAAAAAAAAAAAAGGCATTATTTAAAGGCAGTGTCTCCTTAGGTAACACAAACTATAATAAAAAAATTATCATTGTTATTAAAGCTGGTTGGAGTGTACTGGAAGTGGCAGATTGCAAGTAATATTCTTATGTGATCAATAAAGTATAATATAAAAGGTATTTAATTCACAACAACATCTCTCTATCTACTTATCTCTCATCTATCTGTTTTATATACACACACACTAACTAGAAATCATCCTACAAAAATTTTAAGCCCTATTTGGAACCTGGGAATGGCTATTCTAGAACAGATGAGCTCTTAAGGAGGGATGCTTGTTATTTCCCTTGATATTTCCACTTTGAAATCTCTTATTCTAATATTGGTTTCTACCTGATCTGGTAATAAAGTACAGTGGTGAATCATGCAGGTTCTTGGAACAGAAAAACTGGGTTCAACCCTTGACTGTATACTTGACTAAATATTTTTTTCTGATTTCACCCTTCTCAGGCTCAATTCTTTAACAAAAGGGACTAATAATTATATTTATCTTTATTGCAGTGTTACTGTCGAATGGAAGATGCTGTGTAAATGTTTTAGTACAACGCCTAGCGTAACGCACCACTGCATTTCTTCTCGACGGTCTGTTCCCAGTGCAGTGCAATCCCGAGAAAATGTCAAGCAGGTGATGATAGTGGCTGTGTCAGAATCCCCAAATGACTTTCCATTCCTCACACAGCAAAAACCAAGCGCCCACAGGGGCCCAAACAGCCCTTTAATGTTTGGCCCCCAGTTCCCTCAGTGCTCCACTTCTACCCGCATTCCTGCCGCAGGCCCCTCACGTAGCCAGTTCCCCCCACCGGAGCTCTCTGCCAGACTAAGCTTACCACCTTCCCCCTTCATCTCTTTGCTAGAAAGTCATCGTTTTGTGGAAAATTTACCTGAACACTCTAAAATTAGAAAAAAAAAAAAATCCCTGATCACTTCCTATTCCCATTCTTCCTAAAATTATTGCTCCATCGTGACTATGTAATAGGCATTATATTTTACATAAATGTATTATGTTCACTAGTAGACAGTTATCTGCATAGAGATTTGCATTTGTTTCTTCTTTCCTCTTTTTCCTGGTATCTAGAACAGTGCTTGGCACACAGTATATAGTCAACAAATATTTGCTACAAGACCATTCCAGTGTTACCAACTAGATAATGAACCTACTGAAATTTCCCTGTGAGGAAATGCTGCCTTCTAAATATTAAACGTCTTCATCATGTTTCATTGGTATTTTCTCATGGTGATTTTATCATTTTGCACCCCTTAATTCCTAATACAGGAAAGCCACCTTCCAGATGTGATGGTCCACAATCTACAGTTGTGTTAATACCCCAGGTAGATTTTCTACAGACATTTCTTGACACTCATTTCTTCTAAGATCTTATACTAAACAAGTTACAAATATTTTTAAAGAAATTAAGCCTAAAGTTTGAGTCTTCTTCCCATGAATTATTTTAAGAACAAGATGCCAGGACTGCAAAAGCAGCCTCAGTCCCTACACTGAGCAAGTGAGTCAGTCTCAGCACAGGGATTAATTTGGCTTGATTAGGGGTTTGGTTTCTATCAGTGCAAATACGAACCAGATTCTCAACACCTATCATCAGTCAAGTCTCAGGGCACAGCCATGATTTGGAGAAGCTCATAGGAAGTTGTGTAGGCCTATCTCCAGCAGAACAGCCACTGTGGTGTATAAATAGTATGAAAAATGAATGAAATGTTTTGACAATTTTGACCAACCTCTCAACTTTTGAGGGGGTTAAAAAGCTCCAGGAAAAAAATGCCTTTAATGTTAAAGGTTATTAGCCTGTAGCAGATAATTTTAAAGAGATTCCACAGAGTTGGAGGATTTTAAACATTACATATGTGTGAATATTCACATTAAAAACAGCCAGTATATTGGCTTCTTGCTGGAACTGATTAAAACGTAAAGCCAAAACTCTATCTGTGGCAGGATAGGATCCAAGGCATTGGTTTAAAGTGATATGTAGGTGGTGATTTATAAATGGTAAAGACTATGATGTCATATATAAACACAAATTAGATGTCATATATAAACACAAGTTAGATAATTCTAAGATATTAATTCCTTTAAAATTCTGATAGAATACACACATTGGGTTGTTTAAAGTTGTTATGAAATTTTATCTAGTTATTATTTACATTAATTTTAACTTGATTCTTATACCCGTTTTCTATTTCTATGTCATACCCACATTTGTATTAAGTATATTGGAAAATCAGAATGAATTCTAGTTCTATTGATGTCCACCATCAATATGTACTATGTAGAATCATTTAAAAGGCTTCCTTATGAATATTATTATCCACTTACAACACTATTTTAATTTGAATGTAGAAAAAGTCACCAAAATATTTTGAATTCCCTAGAGCTAAATCATTATAAATCTATAGTTGTAGGATTTTAGAAAATGGATATATATTAGTACTCCTGGCACCCTGAGTTTGTTCTAAATAATGGGTAATAAACTTTATCCCTCAAAGCACTCTCTGGATTTTACCTCATGAAGACAGTAATTGGGGTGAGGAAATAAGGAAATTCGGCGTCTAATATGACTTCCTGTGATTTGAAAAATATATGCACGGCACAGAAAGCGTACACTTGAATTTATGCTTAATGTGATTGCAGGTAACCATTGACTATAGACTCAAGATTTTGATGAATCAGACAATTTCAGAAATGATCTTCAAGAGCACTATGTTTAGTAGCACATTTTAAAATCCAGTAATATTAGGAAACTAGTATTGCTAGATTGGTGGTTGGAGAGCAGGAATAGAATGGAAAAGGCAAAAGGTAGACCGACCCATTCCCACCACCCTTCCACCCATTCATATGCCACTGTGCTGCCCCTGGCGCACTCCCACCACACGGTAGGACTCTTGAAAATGCTCTGAAGGAGGTTTTAACTTCATTTTAAATTTATTTCTTGCTTTAATTATTTAGTTTTAATCATGCGTTACCTAGGGGTTAGAACAAAGAACATGGACATTTAAGGCCTTACTTAAGAATTGAGAAAACAAAGAACCAACAAAGTCAGAGTTATTTCCCTAGGATCACACAGATCATTTTTAGACTATAATCAAGTTCAGTAGGGCTACCGTTTTACCATATCAATCCTTAAAATGAAAAAAAATACTTGGAAGCAGAGACAAAGCAATCTCACTAGTAATTAAAACCCAAATATTTTAAAAGTCCCATTGTCCCTTTAAATACTCTTAAAAATATACACACTACATAAAACCTGACCATAAATACAAATGGGTATCCCACAGGAACATCTGAGTGTGCTTCTCAAGGAATAGCCAAGTCCCTCCCCATAAAATTCCATGATGTTTCTGCCCAGTCCATGGTAGTGGCCACTAGCCACATGTGACTATCGGGGACTTCAAACATTGCCTATGTGAATGAGGAATGAAATGTTTAATTTCACTCATTTGGTTAATTGCCACTTAAGTAGCCACATGTGGTTAGCGGCCACCACAACGGACAGCTCAGCCTTAGTTCTTTCTGTCCCCTCTAGTCTCATTTCTCACCATTACTTTATGGCTTGAACCACACTGCCGTCCAGCTTTGTGAATCCAGTTTCTCTCTCCTGATTCCTGGTCCTTGTGTCATGTTCATTCCCAGTCTCTCCCTTCCCTTTCCCTTGCTAACTACTATTCACTTTTCATGTTTCCCCAGATGATGTTTTCCAGGAGAAGTTTTCCTAGTTCTCCACCTCTCTGTAAATACCACCTCCTCAAAGTGTAAAGAACGAACACTGGCATTCCTACTTCTCAAGTCTCCAGAGGCCTTTGCTCCAAGTACAAGAGCATAAACCATAACGTAGAGACTGAACGTTTACTGATCTTTATGGTTTGAGACTAAAATGTTTTTCATATTTTTTTAAAAAATTAGAAGGGTAAACTATGCTAAAAGTTTAGTCCTTGAACATTTATACAAATTGTTTTGAGCAATTGTTTGTCATCATTTTTACAAGGCTTTGTTTAATACTAAGGGGTCCCTAGTCCTAGGGATCTATAAAAACTTTTGTGATAGGGTTTTCTTCTAGCTCAAAAGGGCATAAGAGCTGACATAAAACCTTTACTGCTCATACTTTATTATAAATTCATTTTTCAAGGAAACCAGGTAGGAAATAGGGAGGGAGGGGGAGCAAAAACATGGAGTGCATTTCCAACCTACCTATACTACATATCAAGCAAACATTTGTCATCTTCAAGATACAGCATGACCTTTAAGGCATCTCAGTCTATTTGAGGGGAAGAAGAAAAGAAATGTATCTGTTGTCTCTCATTTCCATTGTCACAGGTTTACTTCACAGGCCCTGGGCATGCTCCCCGTACCCACTCAACCCCCAAACATACACTTTCAGGTTACACACAAGTGCCCTAAGGCCTGTCATGCATCAGGAATGAGGAAGAAGGTAAGTAGTTGCATGTGGGCATGAACAAAGATACAGTCATGTTGGCCCATGCCAAGTCAGTAATCGCAATATC
This sequence comes from Arctocebus calabarensis, assembly GCA_963573935.1. Taxonomy (NCBI): domain Eukaryota; kingdom Metazoa; phylum Chordata; class Mammalia; order Primates; family Lorisidae; genus Arctocebus; species Arctocebus calabarensis. Next base: position 20,189 of record CAUYON010117074.1, read on the forward strand.
TGGAATGAGACCTGTATTCAAGAGCTATGGAGAGAGATCTAAGAGTTTCTGAGACAGCACGAAGAGGCAACTGATATGGTTCTCAAGGACCATCCACTTCATTGTGTCTATTCTGTGTTAGCCCTTTAGGGTGGCCTGCATATATCCTCCAATTTGAGCTCTATTTTTGTTATGGGGATATTATGGGAAACGACTGTGCATGGCCATGAACATTGATATTTTTAGATAATACACATCCTGGAATAGTTTGATTAGGAATAGTGGTCTGGCTTGCTTATTAACTCTAACGTTAACAAGTTATAGTGGTGTGCATACCAGCTTTATTTCTGAAAGGCTTGATCTCTGAAATCTTAAAATCCTTAGGTAAGTGCTTTCTATATTTGTTTGATAAACATGCATTTTTACCAACCTGAATTGACCTTTTTTATTTTCTATCCAACAAAATTCCACGTATGCTCAAGGCTCAATTCAAAAGTCACCTTTCCTCCAAAGATTATACTGTATTGCATACCTGAATCTTATGATTAAATTCTTAGTCACTTTGTAAGTCAGAAATTGAGAACAGTAAAATTTCTCATAAAAATAATTTTAATCATTCATTAGAAGTACTATCAAATATATGTGGTTAATTTATACAAACGTATACGCGAGCCTCTAAGTCTAGACTAGTATTTTCTAAGGCTCTAATACTCAAGAAAGCTTTAAATCCTTCACACATCCACTCCTTCTATCATTTTTCTCTTGATCTTTTCAAGCTTCCTTCCATTCATGTTTATTTAATGGAATTGAATCAGGTGTGTGACTCAAGTGCACTGACCTTTACCTCAAAAAGTTTAACGATCAAAACATTTCTGAATGTATATGAATCGTGCCCTATGATTGCACCAATGTACAGAATTATGATTCAATAAAATTATAAAAAAAAAAAAGTTTAACCATCTCTTTCTTGTGTCTTGATTGTATCCTCTTTATGCTATCAGCAGGAAGCTTATATTTGCCATTTCTGTCTGGGGAGATTTGAGAGTGAGGTAACCCCTATAGTCATCTCCTATTTAGATGTAATGATTTTTTCCATTTACAGAGAAACTAGCAATAGAATTAAATGTAAGAAATATTCAAATACAGGGTGGCATCCCAAAGGTGACTCCTGCCATTACCATACATAGGAAAAATGGTAACTTGGAGCTAAATATACCTTTATTTACAAAATATTTATTATAAAAGTTTACAAAAAGTTGTCTAACACTTGAAGAATATTTTGTAAATATTTTGTTAAATTTTGTAATGAATATTTTGCAAAGAAAGATCCTTTTAGCTACAATTTCCCCTTTTCCCTATGTCTGGTGACTTTAGGTACGTTCTGTATCCGTGTAATCTGATAAAACAGTTTTAGGAATAATGAAAAACAATGAAATAGTATCTAATAAATTGCTAAGAATAATCTGATTTTTTATTTGTTTGTTTTTTCTTTTCTTTTCTTTTTCTTTCTTTTTTTTTTTTGAATTTGATCTTCTGGTTGCTGACAACTATGTTCCTAGATTGAAAGGCTGAAAAGTAAAGCTACTGGTAGTCAAGGTCTTGGGCGGGTTCTGGTTGGTGAATCCTGATTTGACATCCCAGGCGGCCTCTTCCAAAGCCATCTTTGTTGTATTTTTCTAGAGATATAACAATACTTTGTTTTGGTTTTCTACACTACAATTTCCCAAACAGATCTATGAGAACAGGTACTATTTCTTGTTTATCTTTGTCTTTCTGCTGGGTGGTATAGTTTAAAGAATAAAAGATCTTCAATTAATGCTTGGAGAGAGAATGACAATGCCTAAATTATACATGTCCACAAAAAGCAATCTTTTCAACTTATACAGTCTTCTGAAAATACGTGATATTAAACAAAATTTCATTAAGTGACAATAAGGATAATTTTTTCTCATGTTATGTCATGTTATATAGTAAAAGATATTATATGGTATATTGTTATATATTATACCATCTTTTGTATTATTATATAATAAAATTCTGAATTTAAACTTAAATCCTGATGTAAAGCCTTTTATGTATCAGAAAAACAAAGTTGTGCCACTTAGATGATTCATAATAATGTTTATGCCCATACTAAGCAAGGAGAGATAATTAAACCCCCTAGTGAGCCCACACAGTGGGTTGATGTATGTTTATTAATTATTATAATGTGCTATAGATAACAAAGGACAAAATATAAATGGTCATTGAAAACCAGCTGGTGTCTAGTTATAGAATTGAATTTTGTTCTTGCTTTGCCCCATAGCATGAGATGGCTTCAACCTGAGTAATTAAATTGAGGGCCCACGTAAATAAAACTCTCTAGTGAGATCTTTGAAGAGAACATTATTGAACAAAAAGTTCCAGCATTACATTGAAGTTTTTCTTTAACAATTTTAGGAACCTATTGCTTTGATAGTGGCTATTCCTTAGACATCAGAATTTAGTTAGACAATCTTGTACTGGACACCAGATAAACTAAATGGATAGTTAGCAACCTTAGGTCATATGGCATGAAATAAATCATAGTATAAGACTTCTCCCATTTACTGTCTTCTACAGTGTGACATGAAATTTGCTTGAGATAAATGGCTTCCATCATAAGCTTCTGTTGAGGATAAAAACCAGAAAATGACACCATTAATATCCTGAAGTCTCCTCATTATTCAGAAAGATTAGAATAAGGAACCCAGATAGCATGTCTGTAGACTGTTTCCCTACCATATTATAGGGCTTTGCTAATGATTATGAAGTTTAGGATTCTTCATATGAATCACAAAATGTGAATGTGAAAGGAGAACTAAATAATTAGAAATATGTTTCAATTATGTTTTAAGATTTATTTCACATACTGTGGTAGTTTCTGCTGAAGGCTCGTGAAGTATTATTTTAACTTAAAAGAAACAAGGTATAAGAATTTCCCTATAGGATTTTAATTCAGTCATTTTTATCTTCTTTATGTGTATCAGGCATTATACATGTGGTGATCATTCATGATTCCAGGCAATTATTTGCAGAGCGCAATAAAATTTCCTTTCAAATAGTGATAATGTGAGCAATCAGAGTAACCCCCAAGTAAGTTATTTAATGGGTGATAATAGCATTTGGTTTGGGATCATGTAAACAAGACAGGCCATTCTTCTGGTAGGCAGGACTCCAAGATAATATCCTTTTAGAGATACACGTGACCCTTAGCACAGGCACACACACACCCCCCAAACTGATAACAGAAACTAATTATGAAGATTATGAACCCCACAGTGTTTGAAGTATTACATTAAGGAGCTATTCATCTTCAAAATTCTCAGATATAGAATAGCTTAAAATTTCTATGCAGGAGTTGAGTTTTCAGTGTCATAATTTTGAATTTGTAGTGAAGTACAAGAACACACTTTTTTTGACATCATTGATGTGTAAAAATGAAGAACAAATGATCAAAGAAGTACAAGGAACTTTTGTTCCCTAGTAAGACCTTAACAGATTTAAAATCATAAAACCATATCCCGAATCTTGCATTTATTTTAAATTTGTATTTTTTGCTAATTTTATGTTTTGTTACTTTGAGGTATTTTTTGCTTAGCATGCTAAGCAATACAGGTAACAGATGCTGAGAGTGCTAAAAACACTATTGCTATTTTTGTGAAAAAGAAATCCAATGTGTTTTTTAAAGCTATTTTGATAGCCTGAAATTATTGGCAATATAGGGCGAGGGGAGGGTAAGTTATTCTTGCAAGAGGAGTGATGGCATTGTTATTTCTAAATGTACCTAAGGTTAATGTTATATTAATAAGTAAAACTAAGGCTGACAAATGAGGCTATGTGATGTATTAAATAATTCTGATCTTGCATATGATACTAATAGAGTGCCAGATACTTGTTTCATATCTAGAATAATTTGTATTATTGTAACCAAGAATTGAATTTTGGTTCAATTCTAATAACAACTGCAAAAAAATGCAAACCTACAGCAGGCACATCAAAGACAAAGCAAATATCACCCACAAAAAGCCAACCTACCACCCAGCAAATGCTCGGGTGATCCCCCTGAGTTCAGCCAAACAGTAATTACAAGGGCAGGCATGGAAACCACCAGACAGAACTATCTTAGATCACAGAGTCAGACCTTGCTTCCACGCTTTCTGCCATAGTCAGAGCCATAATCACAAGGCCCCATTTAGATGCCACGTCTGGGTCAAAGACATATTCAGAGACTTAAATAAGCACTCTGAGGAGGAGAAAATTATTGACCCATGAACTTCTTTATTTGCGTGTTGATTTTTATTCAACGTGTAATTTATTCTGATGTGAAATAGAATATATTGTAGTTGAAGAATAATTTTGCAATAGGAATATCTCTGAAATTTGACATTATTCTAATTTTTCACATTCCTATAATGTTTGAAAAAGGCCCAGGAAGTGAGTGATGCAATGGTGCTATGCAGCAAGCAGATGAGGCCCCAAAACAGAAAAGTTTTTTTAGGTTAATGTCCATTGCAACCATGCTATTTTTTATTTATTTTTTTTTAATGCAAGGAATAGAATACTTCTAAGGACCTGCATGGTTCTAGATTCAGTCACCCTATACATATTCATACATGCTTCAGATTTCTGGTTCTAAAATATAGAAATAAACTTATAATCTTTGGTTTTAATATCCCTGAGACAATCCTTAGGTGTGTCTTAGAGCTTGGTGTCCTCAGTTTTAAGAATTAGCTCGTGTATAATTCTCCACACTCTGATCCAATTTAGTAATAGAGAAAAGGATGGAGGGCACTGTGGTTAATTGTAGAAAATGATTGCCAATGACTATTTTCTGAGGTCTGGGAAGCCATCTGAAAGATCAAACAGTACACAGAACTAGGTACAGTGTATTGTAATTAAGCAGCAAAGCTAATGGCCCTCCAACAAAACTCTGCTGGAAGAAACAGTGATTGGAGACACCTGCAGGTTAATAATTAGAAGCATCTGAGCACAGAGGCAATTAATACAGGGAAACTATCCCAGGAGAGAAAAGGCTGAGTAATAAACAAAATAAGATCCATTCCAAATTTGATTTAAAAATAGACTGTGGTGTTAAAGTACCACAAAGTCCAACTCTTAAGATTGCTTTAAAATTCCTATCTATTTGTTCCATAACACATTCTTTTAAATTCGCTTTACTCATATTTTCAAAATGATTGTCTTACTTCATTTACCAGGTGATTATCAAACAATATGGGGCTGTCAAAGATCAGATAGGAGAACCATAGGTAATGTTTTGCCAGAAAAAGCAAAGACCACCACCATTGAAATCATGTCTAAATTCCTACAATTTTAAAAAAGAAAGGCTAATTTGCATCTAAATTGTAAGTTAAAACCATACTAACATGTTTAATAAAAATTATGGATAAAAATATTTTAATTTTTAAAGTGTGATAAAAATATTTTAATTTTTAAAGTGTGAAACTACTTTGATTTTCCTATCAAAACATTTACATCATTCTCCGGACAGCATGCTTCTTTAGATTCAATAAGTACTTTTACCAATACACTAAAATATGTCCATACATTCCTTATCTGTGGCAAATCCATATTTAACCTTTATTGTGTGCATCTACATGCATTTCTTATTTCAAAATCATATCAATTTTAGCCATCTTAAATACATAATATTCAACTAGGTCCCATTGTTCATTTTCTGTTCAAAGTTGATTGTGAGTGTAGATGTTTTGAGGGTATATAGCAAAGGCTAATGTATTCCTAAGCAAAATGGAAAAATGATAAACCAGGAAAAAGAAAGACATTAAAGGGCTGCCCTGGCCATGTGACCCAATCATTAAAAAACACTTCAAGGGAAAAAAAATTCAAACATTACAGAAATAAAGATTCATGAATTATGTATGGTTGTAAAGGCCCCTGGAAAACATGTAAAATCCAAGCCCTAAATCATTACTTTGAGATCTACTTCTATTATTTTTCTTTGTCCTATAATGAATAATTTGCATCTGAATCTCAATGCTTTTATATCCTACAGCAGAATTTGCTCAGTCAAACATGAAAGGTACCCTACCACATTTCCAATTTATTTTTACTGTTACCTTCTAAGTACTACCATCTTTTCTTCATAAGGATAGATTGTTGAAAAGTTTAGAGTACAACGGTTCCAAATTTCTGATAACTATAATCCAGGTGGATGATGAATAAACATTATAGTAAAGGTGCTATAAATATGTTTCATTATTATTATCGTATAATCATGATTGTTAAATAACTACTTCAGGGTATCTCACCCTAGATATAGCCCATAGCAGATTTGTTCCATTACTGCAGCTCAGGCTTCTTGACTGTGTTTGTTAGCCTTAACCTCCTAACCTCGAAGTAACCGCCTAGGCCATTGTGGGTGTATTTTGTTTGCTAGCTTTACTTTATTGCTCTGCCATTGTATTAGATTTAAATTTATTTTTTTCTCTTTTCAAAAATAATGGTTTGCTTCCTAAAATTGTTTTTTTTTTCTGATTGTCATTCAGCACCTTGATATTCATAGTGACATCCTATGGACATCTCCTGGAAGCTTGCTAGAAATGTAGACATCCATCCATACCTACTGAATCCAGAAATTCACATTAACAAGATTCCCAGGTAGTCCAAATGTAAATTACATTTTGTGAAGAATTGTGGAAGATACCCCATAGATACTGATTCAAAAATGAATACATGCTTTATACTTCTCTCCTACACATGGCCTTGGACTTGCATTTCCAATACAAAAGGGTCAAATGAGAATGGCTTGGAAACTCAGGAAAGCAATGAAAGTTGGCTTGAAAATAGAAGTAGAGTAAGAACTTGGTTGATTCTTTTGCTGAACAAATCTCCCGGCTTTTTTCAATTGAAATTTATATTCAAAATGAATTAATTTTAAATTTAAGACTATTATATTATCCTCCCCACACACAATTCTAGTGCTCAAGCTGAATACACTGATAATAATCCTTCTCCCTCTCCTCCTTCCCTTCCACTTCCCCTCACTCTCCTTTTCCTATTCCTCTCCTCCTCCTTCATTTTCTTCTCCTCTTTTTCAATTTTAAAAACTTTGACAGTATTATTTCTCTTTATAAGCACCAGAAATAAATCATCAAGGGATTAAAATGAATATAAACTTGGATGTAATTTAAGAGTTTTGCTGGGGAGCGGTGCCTGTGGCTCAGTGAGTAGGGCGCTGGTCCCATATACCATATACCAAGGGTGGCAGGTTCAAACCCAGGTCCAGTCAATTTGCAACAAAAAATAGCTGAGCATTGTGGCGGGCACCTGTAGTCCCAACCACTTGGGAGGCTGAGGCAAGAAAACTGCCTAAACCCAGGAGTTGGAGGTTGCTGTGAGCTGTGTGACGCCACAGCACTCTACTGAGGACAATAAAGTGAGACTCTGTCTCTATACAAAAAAAAAAAAAAATTTTTGCTGGACATGCTAGGTTCCATCAAAGCCTTACTTTCTTTTCAGCCCCATTTGTATATCGAAAGGATCTGTAAGTGTCTGAATCAGCACCATTGATGCCCTGAATTAAATCCTAGACTAATTCTTTCCTCAACTATAAGAAGTGTCTCCTTCCTACTGAATAAATAATAAAAGAAAATAGGACTAATTGGCCAAAACTTCATTTGGTAATCTTAGTATTCCATTTTTAATATTGATCTTAGCTCAGATTTTATTTAGTATCACATTTTAGTAATGTTGTGAATGTTACTGAATATAAAAAATATCATATCAAATATTTATTTTATTTTATATTTATTCGCATGGGAAATGTTCAAATGCATCCTAAATCCTTTCCATTTTAAGCCAAATGTATGCCAAAAGGATAGATTTTAATGTAATAGGCCCTTAGTTTTCTTGCTATGAGTCAGTAGGCATTGATAAGGAAGTAATAACAAATAGATCAACTTGTATCAATATATTTTTTATTTTACTTCATTTAATACTAGATCCTTATGAGACTTTATTAAAAATTATCAAATATAATTTCACAATTTTAAAGCAAAGGAATAAATTTCTTCCAAGCCAGGTGCAGTGGCTCAGGCCCGTATTCCTAGACTCTTGGGAAGGTAAAGTAGGAAGCTTTCCTGGGCCAGGAGTTTGAGACCACTTTCATCAACACAGTGAGATCTATCTCTAAAAATGAAAATAGATTAGCTGCCTCTAGTGGCACCTGCCTTTAGTCTCAACTACTTGGGAAGCTGAGTAGGAGGACTGTTTGGGAATTTGAGGCTGTGATGAGCTATGATCATGCCATTGTATTCCAGCCTGAGTGACAGAGCCAGATCTCATGTCTAAAAAGCAAAACAAAACAAAAAGACAAGTTTATTTCTGTCACTTCTTTATCCATCTTTTATGAGTTTTCTTGAAGGCTTTCTAAATTAGGAAACTTTTTTTGTTGTTAAAAGTGTTCAATGAGTCATGAGGGTAAAATGTTATGGATTAAATGCACTCCCTCAAGTTCATATGTTGCACCTGTAACCTCCAACAAAAATGTTTGGCCATAGAACTCTTTGCAGGTAATTAAGGTTAAATGAGTTTGTAAGAGTAGGGTCCTCATTCAATAGGATTGGTGGCCTTCTGAGAAGAGGAAGAGAGATGGGATTCCCTCTGCCTCCATCTCTCTCTGTCTCCCCATCAGAAAGTCACCCTTTATCTCTCTCTCTGTCTCTCTCCGTCTCTCTCTTGTGCATGCTCTCATTCTCTCTCTTCATTCAATTAGGAAGTGCCATGTGAGCATTCAATAAGAAGGGGGCTGTTTACAAGCAAGGAAGCGAGCCCTCACCACACACTGATCTCAAGCTTTCAGGCTCCAGTACATTAAAGAAATAAATGTTGGTTGTTTGAGGCACCCAATGTAAGGTAATTTGTGATGGCAGATGGAACCAGCTAAGGTAGCAAGTTAATAATACTAGGATATCTACCACGTGTCACACAACTTTGGAAGAAACAAAAAGGTGGTCCACACCAAAACAAACATCTTGAGTTGCTTCATTTTACAAATAAAAGTACTCTATGAGCTGTGTATCAACATCTAAGTTTCTACTTACCACCTTTGCCCATGAACTTTGTTCCTCACAGTTCTAAAGCATTTTTTTTCCTTCCCCTCTTAGCTGCTTAACATTCTAAAAATTCTACAATCTTGGAACACAGAAAACAAAATTAGTTAGGCTTGGATCTTGGCCTAACAGCATTATAAACTGAAAGAAAAACAAATTTTAGGTGTATACTATTGGTATATGATTAAGATATCATCTTTTGATCATAACCTGAATACTTCTAAAAGAAATCTTTAAAACAACAAAAAAGCTGGTTTGTGCAGAGAAATTTTATGATCACATTTCCTATTCAATGCTACCACTGAAAGAAGCTCTAACTTTCAAATACTAAGAATAATTTCATTTGTATTACATGTTCATATATATGTAAAAAATCTGTGTAATTTTAATCTTGGAAAACATAAAAAAAAAGTTCAGTTTTTTTATCCTGCTAGAAAATATAAAATATCTTCTTACTAAGGACTCCTAAAATATATATAATTTTTCTAAATGTGTCTTAAAAATGATAGTGTCCTCTAAAAATTCATTTATCCTCATTCTATAATAGCAGAAATGAAGCCTCTCTGCTGTGATTATTTGAAACTCATTATTCTGGATAAAAGAGCTAACAATTTCTAATTAAGATAAAAGAAAACTTTTGTTAATTTTACTTCTTGCATGCAATAATTTTGGTTAGGGTCTTGAGCATTAGTTTGTTTTTGCTTTTGTTTTTTGCAGCTTTTGGCCAGGGCTGGGTTTGAACCTGCCACCTCCAGTATATGGGGCTGGCGCCCCACTCCTTTGAGCCACAGGTGCTGCCCTTCAGCATTAATTTTTGTAATATTATATAGACCTTAAGGGGGAGGATGGGAAGTGGGTAGGGATACCATCTACCTGTCATTGTACACTATTCTGGTGACAGGTACACTATAAGCCCTGAATTCAGCATTATACAATTCATCCATGTACCAAAAAAACACTTGTCTCCCCAAATCTGTTGAGATAAAAAAAATATATTATGCTAAATCTTATATTTCTTTTATACAGAGTCTATGAAATCTCAGGGTAAAATTTAAAAATATACATTTTGTGGCAAACAACTACAAAGAAGATTTATTTATGACCTCAAATAAGTCTATTAGTTGCAACACATTGTCTTGGCAACAGGCCATTTCTTATAAAGCTTCCAGTACTCCTAGTATATGTAATAACACGGTCAAAATGTTATCCTATAATGAGGTGATACTTGAACATCAAAAACATGGAGAAAACCTTTCTTGTCAAAATTATGCTTTTTATATCCATGTCAGTATTTGGTTGAATACTAGGAATAATAAACAAAATAATGGGTGCTAAAATATGTCCATGACTTCATCCTCAAACTTGTGAGTATCTTAAGTTGGCATGACACTGCAGACAGAATTAATTTAAAGGTCTTGATTGGCAGGAGATCATGCTGAATAATCCTGTGAGTCCAATGTAATCATAAACATGTTTATGGAAAGAAGCCAAAGGGTCAGAGTCCAAAAAGATGTAGGGATGGGATGCAGAGGTCAGAGTGAAGTAGGTATCAGCCAAGGAGAAGGGGTAACCTCCTGAAGCTGGAAAAGGCAAGAAGCAAATGCTCCCCCCAATACACTAATCTCCAGAAGCAATGCTGCTTTGCTGACATCTTGATTTTAGCATGACAAAGCAAACTTTAGAATTCTGACCTCCAGAACTATAATGCAACACATTTCTATTGTCTTAAACCATAAATTTGTGATAATTTGTTATAGCAGTAATTGGAATCTAACACATAATGTTGAGCAAGTGTCTTAGTCTAAACGTGCTGCTATAACAAAAGAACCAAACGGAGTTCTGGCAGCTGGAGAGCCCCAGATCAAGCCTCAGGCAGGTTTGGTCTCTCTGTTTCAGAGATTGGAACCCTGGAGCTGCATCTTCATGAAGGAAATGATGATCCTTACATGGCAGAGGGAAGAAAAAGGAAGCAAGGGTTTAAAATGGCAGAACACTGCTTGGAACCTGGATTGTAAGGGCCTTAATTCCATTTACAAGGGAGGATCCCTCATGACTTAATAAGTTCTTATAGTTCCCTTCCTAATATCTCATATTTAACACATGGATTTTGGAGACATTTGAAAATTCTAGTGACAAGGAAAGGGTTCTTCTGTTAAATCATGAAACAATTCAATCTCAGGCAGAGAGAAGTCTGTTCCGTATGTCGTGTTTCAATCTAGTGGGTCAGGTGATCTGTGTTCTTGTCTCACCCTGTCACTGACTAAGGACGTTACCTTAGGAAATCACGTGGCATCTTCTTGCATTGACTGTGAATGAAAGAACAAGATTATCATCTTAAAATTGTCTTTACTAATGCCATGCCCCCTTAAGGCTTTTCCCACTCATGTATTGCCTACATTTTAATAAAATTTAACTTTGGTTGCTTGAATGAAGGAGAAGTAGGTACATTTACAAATACCTGTCATTTCATCCTCAACCCTGAGTCTCTTATATGAACTTCTCTGATGGGCTTTGGTCAAAGTGAAAGTAGCATGGCCTCTCAACTGGCTTGAGAATTGAAAATTTATAATTTAAAATAAAATCATGGCAATTTAACTCCTGGATTAATGTTTAAGTGGTTTAAGAAGAAACCAGGAGGACCCTTAGAATTTCTCAGGGAGATTTTTAGACAATAAAGAGTAAATAATTAAAAGAGAAAAAGAGTCAAGAAACTTGATGGCAACTTGAAGTTGAAATGCTTGTTTGCTGTTTGACTTTGGAATGGAGAGATGAAGTATGGGCTCACAAAAACAGAGTTAATGGTTCTTAGAAGTCAAAGGCACTTTTTTTTTTTATTGGTCAGAAAACAAACAACCAACCTTTACATAAAGTGTTTAACCTAAAGCCTTTGTTTAACGGAAAGGCACTTAAATTCCTTTTCTCAAATTCCCAGGGTGACTTATCTGCTTAATCAATCAACTGTGGCTGGCCCACTAACTGCTCCCCTCTCTAACTAGGGGGTCTTAGGGAAATTTACATTCTTTAGGCTACTTCTGTTATGCTTCTGTTTGGTTCTTTCTTCATTCTATTTATCTTAGCTGTTGCCATTCTCTATTTCAAGGCCACCAAAGTCAATAATCAAATTAGAAGATGACCAAAGCCTTGTCTTTCTGGGTGGTAAACTTCAGCATACACAGCCTGCCTCTGGCCACAGGAAAGAAGGAAAAATGGAAAAAGAAACTCTTTTCTGAGCACTGAGCATCACAGCTCTCTGTTAGATTAGCAAATTGTGTGAGAAAGCTTTCACAGCAAAGTGTATGTTCAACGTTTGTGCTGATGCTGCTGCTGTTTTCTTTTTTGTTGTTGTTAGTTTGGCAAATGGCGATCCTAGACGCCTCTGTGGAAGTGAGACACGCCACAACTTTCCAGAAAGCAAACTGGTCAGTTTATTTCATGATTTGAATAATATTTTATATAATAAATAATAAATTTAAATACATTTTTTGCTGATTATAGAAGATTTGATGTTTTATAAAATGCTGAATGTTCTTATGAGACTATATTGATTCCAGATGCTACATAAAAAAATAAAATAATTCCTATGGTTTACAAGTCACTCAATACAACCTTATCCCAGATCTCAAAATAATTAAAATATTTATGAAGCTTTTTTCCTCACCCTAGAGCACATGAACTTTGCCTTAGAAGAGGCTTAAATATTGACTGATCTATTACAATGTGACATTTATTAACCTTCATAATGTTTAATGTGCGCTTAAAGTAATCTTGGTTTAACATTATTCTTCTGAAGAGTAAGAAGTTCCTGCACATTTTGGTCACATAAGAGTTAAAAATAGAATTGTTTTTCATGTAAAATGCATTTATAATGTCAAAACATCATGTGAAGTCTTTGATTGAACAGAAGAACACTTTCATATAACATTTTTGAAATTGTCAGTGTCTAAGCATAGTTAGAATCTTCATGCTGCTATTTGTTCACTTAAATACAGGGAATGTGACTTTTTAGCTACTCAGCCACACTGATGACAATGGCACATGTAAGCAAACAGGAAGACTTTACTAGTAAATGTATTATTTTAGAGAAGCAGAAATATAGGTAATTTAAAACCTTAAATCTATAAATATGAAACATTTTGATGCAAACAAACTTGTGAAAAATGCACCTAGTTTTAATTCAATACTTGTAACAAATACAGAGAAAAATTTCCTAATGACAAGAGGTTCTTTCTCATCAAAATGTCTACAGATTGTTGAAATTTATTAATCTGAAGTTTCATAACCTATCAAAGAGGTTGACTAACCAAGTTTCATAACCTAACAAAGAGGTTGACTATTCAACTCTCTTCCTAAAATGTGTTTGAAAGCATAAAAATTTAAAAAGGATTGATTTTGAGCATTGACATGTCTGTCTCATACATTAACTTCCTTAATTTTGAAAGCCTAAAATAGAAATGAAAAATTTTTAATGCATAAAAATATTAAGTATAACAAAACATTTTTCTAAGTGTTAGGGTTATTAGTAATTTGTGATTTTATATTGTTTTATGTCTTTTTACATTGTTCTAAAATAAGCATGATATGTTTTTGTAATTAAATATATCAGATCACAATAGAAACATTCTTAGTCCTACATTAAATGTTTCCACTAGGAAAATACTGGCTTTCAGACTGCAAGATAAAAAAAAAAAAAAAAAATCACAGGAATACTTTGGTAGAGTTTATTACTCCATTGATAAATACCATTTTTTTTATTATGTGCCTAAAATATAAGAGATGCCCTCTTTAGAGCAAATGAAATCAAAAGTTGTTATTCTCTGTGAGTGCCTTGATTAATATTTCTGTGTGTGACATTTATGACAAATCTCCAGGTGTTACAATTTTCCAAGTTTAGAGCTTTCATTAAAAGAAAATAAGAACGAAAGAAAATTAAAAAAAAAATTATGAAGACTTACTGCTGAGTCGTAGCCCTGTCATTATTTCCGCCAGGTTTACATCCCTACAGCCATCTGCAGCCACAGCCTTTCAAGGCTAATTACATCCGTGGTCCGCCAGTTTGGATGTAAGCAAGAGCTGGTCTCCACAAGACCCTCAGATCTACTGTTGTCACAGTTAGCCAGACACAGACTTTCCGAGAGACAAGTTGGCTGCCATTCACTGTCACAAGCCTCCAGATAACAATCACAGACATGTTTCTCGGCTCCCAATCGATTTACTTCATTTTCTTGAAAAATGTGTTTTATCTGCATAGATGCTACTAATAATTTTCTGAAGTGACTCAGGAGTTATTTGATTGAATTTTTACCTAAATAGATTTCTTTTTCCACTGATGACCTCCTGGATTAGGATAAAACTTCACAAAATACAAAGGCATTAAATATTAAGCAAACAAAAACCCAAACAATCTCTATAGATATCTATTTAGAGAACGCAAAAGTATGCATGAGGATGACATCATCTAAGAGAAAACATTCCTGTTTCTCTGAGAAGAACAGATCACCACATGCCACAAAACAAAAACAGAATCACAAAGTCACATATCACTTCAAAGCCCAAACTTGAGTAAGTTGAATGCCTTCATTGTCTTTGGTTGTCTAGTGGTAAAAGGCTAAATAGCTTGTTCTTTTGAAATGTCTATTTGGTTCTGTTCTAACATTCTCTTAATTTCATAATTCCCATACTTAATAAAATGAAAACTCAATAAATATATTTTGCAACTTAATTATATTTCTTGATGTCTGTACATTTTTCAATTGTGAGGGAGCAATTGGCAGACTTTCTTTAATGATTCATTATTTACACGTTGAAAGAATTTTATCTCTTACATTGCCATGAAAAAGACATATAAAAAAGCCCAATCAAAAAGGCAGGTGATTGGAAAATAGAACAAAATGAAGGAAAGGACTCTGGGTTATAACCGAGCTGAACATTTCGACACAGCATGTAGACACTTCAGATCCGTGGTTCTTGGTCATTTGGTCTTGTTCTTGAGAAAATTGGCAGTTCACAAACTAGGCAAGGTTCATCTTCTGCTGCCTAAAGTGTTTGTATGTGCTTTTCTCTTAATTTGGTGGTGTGAAGAGAAATAACATTTTACTTAATATAAGAAATTATGTTGATTTCTTAGAACATTTAATTGATAAAATTAATATTTACCACATAGCAGACACTGTCCTTGTCACTGGATGAAACTAATGAGGGAACATGCTATCTAGGAGTTCATGATCGAGTGAAAAACCATAGTCTAGAAAGAACTCTTCTACATTTACAACCAGAGAGAACCTCCAAAGTTAAGGTCATACACATCATGGAATCTCATCTGATCAAAGTCTACAACAGGTGGAAGATGCCATCAGAAGCGTAGTCATGCAATTTGTACATTTCAAATAGGAAAACCTGGGATAGTACCTAAAGAGAGGCTTTTGTCTAAGTTTTCATGTATCAATAAATGTAACAAATAGATATTGACACTGAGAATTTATGGCCAGTTTCTACTCACGAAGGAGCAATGGATCAAAGCAACCATGCTCTACATGCAAAGAAAGAAGTGAAAAACGAGAAGGGAAAAATTTATTTAGGAGAACACAGTCTCTGGGTAGATGGATGACAAATTTGTAATCTGAAATGTGAGAAGAACTGGAGGTTCAGGGGAAGAAAACAAGGATTCAGAAATGAGGGAGATTTCTGAGAAAAATCTAATGTGGGAAAAAGTAATTGTAACTTGTAAAACCAAAATATGTATACATTTATCATGCCTAAACATAGGCTGGTTTCCTCATTCATGCCCACTGCCGATAAAAATGTGTACTATCATAAACCTGGGATATTCCTAAAATGGGACTCAATGGATATCACCTGATGATTCATAGTGAAGAAAAGTCGTTTGGAAGGGGCAGCACAGTGATGCCAGGCTTGTGGAGCCATAAAAATCATCAATCTTGTGAGGGCAGAACCTTGGGCATAAAATGCACACCTGCTATTTTGATGATTTGCCTCGGGTCATACTGGTGGTCCTGCTGCCACGTCCAAAACTCTGTGAAGAAAATAGTGTTCTTTGTTGCAAGCCCTTGTCCCTTTGCTTTTCCCTTTCTAAAAACTCCTGGACTGGGTTAAATTTTCCAACAAAATATAAAGATTTTCGAGGACATAGTCAACAAGTGCTTTTTTCCCCAAAGACATATCTCATTTATTTTTAGAAACTCTTTTTAATTAGAAGCTATTAAAACATGAGCATGAAACAGGGAACTTATTCCATTGGAGATTAATGCTAACATTTTTATTAACACAATCTCGATACAAGAGTTCATTTAAGATGCCTCTTTGTCTTGCTGAGCAGCATTAAATAATATTGCCCCCCAAAATGAGCTCCAGCAATAGAGACATTTTAAGGTTGAAATTTCTAGGGGCTTATTTTTTTTTCAACCCAAGCTTTGGAAATTAAAGCAAACAAAAACAAGTGAAATTCATGCACAATATCCTGAAAAGTATAGAACCAATTCTGATGAAATGGTGTCTTCTTGAATAAGATCCCCGAGTGTGAATCCCTCAGCAGTACCAACCTGGTATATACATAATGTATAAATACACATTAACCTATATTCCTTACTAAAATGAGAAAAGGGTACCTTGTCATAGCCCCAATGACATGTTTTTCACTGAATAAGGCTTCTATGGAGAACGAGTTCAACAGATAGTCTGTTCTATGCCATTTCCTCCTGTCTTACAAAATAACAGTAATCTAGTCTGGTGTTAATATCCTCCAACATATGAACATATAATAAATGTCTGTTGGATTGAACCCATGCCCTCCCCTTTTCTTTGCTTAAAAATAAGTGCTGGTTGCATTTTTGAGTTAAAATGCAGCTACTGTGTGGTTTGTGAGACAGTTCACTCTCTATATGCAAGTAGCTTAGTGACTTTACCCTGTTACTAGAAATGGCTGAACAATTAACATATAGTTCATTAAATGAGTAAGATTAGGCCCTTGAGAAAATCCCTTGGCCCTGGGAGATAGCAGTTGAGATGTGCAGGTGTGTCTACTTATAGCTAATGTGGATTATGAAAATTATCCTACTCTTCTCTTGTTCAACATGATTATGTATAAACAGTCATTCTCCTTTTTTACTTTTATTTCTTATTTTCCAAAAATAAAATAAACTGTCAGTTTTATAGCACTAAAAAGATGGAATGTTAGTTTGGGGTTTTAAACTCTGAAATACTTCTAGAGAATTACCTGCAAATAAACAATATAAATGAGATATTTAGGATGATGAACACACAAAGACAGTTAAAAATATTCTTCTAAGCTTGGATAGTTGGACAATGATAAATTTGCCATAATTATTTCACAAAATGAATTAATTTTGTTTTAATATGAATTAATAAAACCAACTATTTGGCATATAATTAGAGTGTGATAATAAACATATTTTTAAAATAACAATAATAAAAAACTTAGACTAAAAGTCAGTACAAACTAACATTTGAACAGTTAGACTCTGCTTAAAGGTAAAGATTGTGATTGATGATAATAGAAAAATGGCAAGTAAAAATAATGTTTTTCCAAATATTATGTTTATTTTTAAAATAGGAAGTTAAACATAGTTATTGCAAACTAAATATTACATGTACCATGTACCTTTCTTATTTTTTTTTTGTTTTGTTTGTTTGTTTGTTTGTTTTTAAAGCAGTTCAAATTGATGGTTCATATGGGGTAGTAAAAATACATAGAATATTCTTTGCCACTTCTAATCTGGAAGTTCTTTGAAAAACTCATGAACCTTTCTTTCTTTGATCAAATTAAATGGACTGAAACAGGCACCCTCAAGGCAGTTTTAAGATAGGAAAAGATCAAACAAAAGCAATCACACTGTAATTTGGTTGGTAAGACTTAAAATAAGGAGCCTATTGAGAAGCTCTCTCATATTTCAACTCCTGCATAAATAGCCCGATTTTTATGTCTAAAGTAATGTAATCATGCTGAAGTACCTACTAAAATACAAGGTAGCTATAATTGATCCTAAAATTCTACCTTCAGGAATAAAACGCCTCTTAATTCAAGATGTCACATAACATTTTTATAAGGAATGAGTATGATTTGTTCTTTTTAAGAGCATCTTGGTGGGTAAGGCAGTATATTCATTACGACTTTTAAAATTTCATTCAATACCTGTAATTAGACAAAATTTTGTTTACCCACCATGGGCCAGGAGGATCAGTATGAGTGACTTGTGTATCACTGACCCTCATCTGGTGATCTAAAATGAGTGGTTTGATCAGTGTAACAAATCTAGTTATGGCTTTGGTGATTCATCCTTTTAAATCAACCTTGACTATGGTACAACACGGAAGAGTGACTTAGAGTCTGTATGTGCCACAATGTCTTCTGCATGAATAATAATGTAAAGCAGTTCTATATTCAAAATGTGGTCCATAGACCAGTGTTAGTCCATAAACTGCTTGTTACCAATGCACAGTGTCAAGTACATAACTTGAGACTAAGCATTGCCTTCAATTTGACAGCTATTTGAATCTGATGATAATTTTAAAAATTGGTCATTTTAACTTGTAAGACTTTCCTTTTATTTTATTTTTATATTAATTCATTTTTGCTTGTATTTTATGAAAGTTCTAGCACAAAACAGAATGCAAATGAAAAATAAAATAAAAAACAAAAACAAAAACACAATGCTTCACCACTGATGGTCTTTAGGTGACCACCTATACCATTGCTTCCCAGACCATAGTTTGATTGTTATACCTCCATAGTTCCTTTGGTTCAAAAATTTGACAATTGTTTTTACAAGATTAAGAGCATTGTCCTTGGTTTACGTCATTAGTGAAGCGTTCCTTACAACATGCAAGAAAGGAGATTAAATAATTTCTCATTTTGATTAGTCTTCTTCCAGAATATCAGTTAAGCTACCAAACTTCCTTTACGTTAGCTTGATGAATAGGAAAATTATTCCACAGATATCACGGAACTAGTCCTGAAAATCCTGTAATTTCTGTATTCCATCTCCCATGTTCAGTTATCCCAATGCTTGCAGATATTTTTGGATATATTTATTAATTAAAAAAAAAGCACAGCATAAAATTAGAATATTCTATTAGTTGTCCCTAGGGAAAATTAACTTCATGCTTGACATTTTTAATGACAGCTCCATTGCTCAATAATTTAAATTCTGATTTTCTGCCACTCTAACAGTGCTTCCCATTTAGCTGTGCTAAATCTGTTAGTTAGACAAATACTTTATTATACATTATTAAAACGTGTCTTGACCATCAAAAACAGCAAAGACTAGTCCCCATGTGTCATTTGCCATCTTTAAGTATCTTAGTACAAATCTATTCTTAGCTCATTTTTACAACTCAGGTAGAAAATAGTTTCTTGGAGGTTTAGATCACTATAACGATTGATTTTAGTTGTTTATCTGCCCACCCATACATACCTTTTGGTAATCTATTCAACTAATTGTTAGACAACAGAACATCACTTTTGTGGCTGGAGATGTCAAATTTAAACACAAATTGCTATCAAGAGATAGATAAACCACTTTTTCTTTATTTATGGCAAATTGATGCTCATGCCTCAAGACCTCCATATAACTTCAGACATACAGTGACAGAATTTTTTGATAAATATCAAAATAAAGGCACATGCTAGGAGTAAGAAATGCTCTCATATCAACTCGAGTTTCTGGCAATTCTACCTAACACACAAAACGGATGAGAAAAATCTGAACATGGGAGATGGAAGACAGAAATTACAGGATTTTCAGGACAAGTTCCGTGATATCTATGGAATAATTCTCCTATTCATCAAGCTAACGTAAAGGAAGTTTGGTAGCTTAACTGATATTCTGGAAGAAGACTAATCAAAATGAGAAATTATTTAATTTCCTTTCTTGCAGTTCATAAGGAACACTTCACTGATGATGTAAACCAAGGACAATGCTCTTAATCTTCTAAAAACAATTGTCAGATTTGTGAACCAAGGGAACTACAGAGGTATAATAATCAAATTATAAAATACCGTGAATGATAGTGTTCTCAAATATAACTTCAGCATTATAATTTTATTAATCTATGAGCCAGATCATTTTAAAGGAGAGAGCTTATTCTGGAGAAGGACTGTGTGCTAAAAATGGAGTGATCCGTATGAGGTTACTGTACCAGAGAATGACAGGGGCTCCCTGGGGATGCTCACTCACCCAGAAATGTTACATGTTGTTATCATAAAAGGTTATATTTCATGGAAGTGTCATTCCTTAATTCTAAACAAAATTTTCTTTATCTAAGGAACAAAAATCTCATTACCTATCAGCAAAAGACATTTAGAAAAAAGTAATTTAACTTATATCCATTGAGTTTTGATGGAGATAAACAGTTTATAAAGTTTACTATTTTTATTGTTTGAGACTTTGACTGGGGGGGGTAGTTGCCTCTATAGTACTCACATGCTTTCTCATAATAATAAATAAACAGGGGAATCCTATATATTTAATTTCCTATAGCTAGCAACTCAGGAAACATTCACTGAGTACTATTTAACCTATCTACTGTGTATGTCAGTATTAAAGATAAACAGATACTGCAAACCAGTTCTCATTGAATTCACAGTCTAAAAGGGAAAACATACAAATAAAATTTTGTTGACATGCAACAGAATAAATGCTACAGTAGAATCTACTATGTATGTCATCTATGGTGTTTTGTGGGATTATGAAGATGCAAATGCTCACATCAACTTGATTTAACAGAAAAAAAACAACGCACTTCACTGGACAACACTGTCTGAGCTGGATATATAGCAATTCACCAGACTGATAGGAGTAGGAAAATACAGACCCACAGTGACAGACAAACAACAACACCATCAAGAAATTGCAAACAACGTGATGTGGCAAGAAGACAAGACACAAAGTCTTTGCTGGGAGACAGGGCTGTGTAATTAGGATAGATCTGTACTGGAGGGGGCAGTTGTCACCCTTTGTAAGAAGATGTAAAGGTGTTATAAGACAGTTAAGGAAGAAATGTTTGGCTAAGAAGTTATATGTAATCAGGTGTGTGTTCTAGAAAATTGACCTTTATCAGCAATACAGAGAAAAAATGTCTTTGTATTTGCTTTTGGGAATGCTGATGACACATGAAACTAAGGCAGTGGTAATGACGATGGCAAAGAGGGAAGATGTGAAATTAATAGAGGTATCCTTTATACAATAATGGATATTAGCTGCTACTCACTAAATCCCTCAAAATATTATTCTTGTCTATATTAATTTTGAGGCAGTTTCAGGACACAGAACCTCAAAATACAGCATGTTGGCATTTGAAAAAATACCAGAAGCAGGAAAGGCACTGTCACATTTTCTTACCCTTGTCCCCTGAAGGTCTTTCCTAAAAAGACTTTTATTTGAGGGGTGCTTTACTTCAACCTGGCGGAGGGAAACATCCTGTCACTGAACACACAAGGTCTCAGCGAAGACTCTGAACAAAAAGGCCTCACTCAATTTCCCTGAGTTTATTATCATTAAATCATACCTCATTAACCCAATCTTATTTCTCTAAGAACTTCCTTTTAGCATAGCACAAAAGTACACACATTGAACCATTTCTCTGGATCCTAATTTCCATAGGAAAACCACTGTTTCAAATAAAACTTACTTTAAAAGTTTTATGCTTTTCACCTGCTAATTTTGTCTTTGTTAGTTTTTCTTCAGACCTAGCCAGGAACTTTAAAAAGATAGAGAAAATCTTTTCTTTCCCTTCATTTTCTAAATGAGGATAAGACCAGTCAGAATTCACTTCCCAGGCTTCTCTGCAGCCACCACTTTCTGAGAAATTACATGTAAGTAACTCCTGTAGTAGCTTTAGGGAACCCTTCTTACCTATAAGGTAGAAAGCATTGTCCCTCCATCTCTGTCTCTTTCTCTCTCTCTCTCTCCCTCTTTCTTTTTCTTTTTGAAACAATCTCTTCCTTTTAACTGCTGCCAGAATTTACAGAAGATAGAAAACATGACTGGAGGTTTCTCTGCTCTCTTGAGTTCTCTATTTTAGGAAGGAAGAGCAGAGAAGGACAAGAGCCTGGGTTTCTGAGGCTATAAATAAAATAAAATAGATGATCATATTGAGCCATTTCTACTCAAGGTCTCTGTTACTTGTAGCAAAACCTCTTCCTAATGATGTAGCAGTGAAAAGAAGTGAGGGCAAAGGAAAACAGCAGGTCAAGATCACTGGCTTAGATGATTACTGAAGGGACAGTCCCCAGAATTAATATGAAGGAATTAAAAAATATGTTTTGAAGAAATAGACCAATGTTAGATTTATAAATTTTTACTTTAAAATATAAGCATAACATCAACAAATTTGTTCAGTAGGTGTTTACAGCTACTGGTCTGGACTTTAGGTGAGAGATTGGATATAAAGATTTGGGAACTATCAAAATATATGGGCCGATGTGAAAAGGTAGGGATGGACACGATGGCCTTTAGCCAGCACTCAGAGAAGATAAGAAATACCTCATGTAGCAGCTTTAGGAGGGTTCCCTAAGTGCAGGGCTATAGGACGCATCCATGTCTATCTAGGTCATGGGGAAAAGAAATCAGGAGGATTAGGAGGTAGAGGAGTGATAGTGGTGGTGCTGGTGGACGTGGTGGTGGCAGCTGCAGTAATAGAAGTAGAATAATTTCCTAACCAGTTACTAAGACATTGTCATAAGTGCTTTATGTGTATTAACACCTCTACTGCTAAAAACAACCTTGTAATACCTGACGTATAAGGTAGGTGCTATTATTCTCCATTGTACAGGAAACAAGCACAGAAGTTGAGTCCTTTGCCCAATATACTTGGTGGTGCCCAGCACCCTGGCCCCTGTGCCTGTGCTCTTCCCCGTCACATTCTAATTCCTCACCATAGACGAACATGTTCAGTGGGTAATGAAAAAACTCATTATGGTGTTGTGGCAGAGAAAGGAAGCGCATTTCAAAATGATAAAGTTAGTACCTATCCTACCAGGGTTTCGGAGAAGTCAAGAGAAGAGGGTCAGGCAGAGTTGGCTGGGTTTGAAATTTTGGCAGTCACCAGTGGCCTTGCGAAGAGCCCTCTCAGTGGAATGGCAGGTTAAAGTTGGGTACAGATGGGCTACAGAGAAAATTCATGCCTTCGTTTTATCACACACATGAATGAAGTTTAAAATAGTGAAGGTGGAGGAGGGAAGGGAAAGGACATTCCATTTGTCTGTGGAGGGAGGGCGAGAGATTGTGAGGAGCACAGAGAGACAAAGGAGTTTTCTGTCCATTTGTCATTAGGGCCTAGAGACGTTAGTATGATTGATCATATAGTACAGTCAAAAGGTCAGTGCATGGATTGTTTGAAAATGTGGGAGGAAGATGGAAAACTGGTGGGTTGAGTTGCAAGAAAATTCAACAGACAATGGAAACAATAGATCTTGAGACAGGATCAGCCTGAAATAGACACATGTAAGTTTTCTCCCATTTTAGTCGAAGTTAGTGTGACAACAACACCAACAAAACCCTGAAAACAATACGCTCTTATGTATCTTTGGAGAACAAAGAAGAAACACAACCAAAAAGCGTCCAAAGGGAGCCCTGTACAGTGGTATGGGCCTGCTAGTCACAAGCTTGGCTTCTAATCTCCATGAGTCATCTTCTGAGTTCTGATTTCTCAATTTCCTTATTTGTAAAATGCCCTAGATCTATAATATTTTATCATAAAAGCTTTAAACTAACGGACCTTTGAGAAAAGACTATGGATAAACTGAAATCCATCCTGTGGTGCAGCTGGAGCCATATCAGACGTGGGTCAGTTCTGCCACATCCGTGCAGTGTCAGGTTGAGTAAATCACTCAGGCACTCTGAATCTTGATTGCTTCCCTTGTGAAATAAGGATCATTGCCTTTAGTTCAAAGAATTGTTTAAGGATTGAACTCAAGGATTTACTTAAAACTACTTTATAATACCAATGAAGACACAAAAGCAAGTCATCGTTTCTGGAAATCATATTACGAGCGACAGGGAGGGCTGAGCAGCAGCCGCGTCCTCATGTCTCGGTGGTGGGGAGAGGGAGACTCGTCACAGACGGCACATCTGCTTCCCTTAGTGTTCTGATGAGTCACACTTAATTCTAAACAGCAAGGCAGGATTATGAACAAAGGAAGTGGCCTAGGGGAACAGGATTCTGCTGGACAGGGATTTGTTAATTGCCATATGCCATCCAGCAGAATAGCGAGAAGATGTGTGGCCACCACTCCTGGGTGAGAAAAAGATGTTGCCGGAGGTTGTGGCTGAGGAAGTTTCAGTTCAGCTCTGGGAACTCTTTCTGCTTTCCCCATGTGGTCTCACCACATCCTCACAGTGCCCCATGGTGGGGTTCTCCCTAGAGAACGAAAGGAAAGGAAAGGAAGGAAGCTCCCAGGACAACCGAGAGGGGAAGGAGTCACAAGATGTCAAGGATGGGAGCAGGTGGAGATGGACAGGTGCTGAGTTCACATGCTCCGAGGGCCCCACTGCACCTGCTCCACCTGCAGTGGACTACCTGGGGGGGAGCCCAGAGCAAACTCTAGAGAAATCATTCGGCACCCCCACCTGCAAGACCATGAGGCTGCATAACAATATACTTCTCCATGCATCTAAAATTTCAGAATACTGAAAATTGGTGACAAAATCTTATTGCCAAAAAAAAAAAAAAATACATACATATATAAAACTTCTGCACAGTCCTTTCATCGGTAATCTAGACTACCCCTCTCTTGTGAGTCAAGCCTCCTTTGGTCAGCATCTCTCTTCTTTCTGCTCTTTGTCCCATTCAGTCCTCCACCTTGCTCCAATTTCTCTTTTGGCTGTCCCTCTGACAAAGTGGATATTAAGCAGTCTTGTTCATGCAACAGATGCCCATATTCAAAATTTACAGAATGTACTTTTTTAATTGATTATGTATTTATTTTCCAATGACCTCTATTACTCATGATTTAAAAAATATTGTCATTCTCCATATGCGAAATGGCTCTGCTTTTCGTCATTCTATTTCCCATAGCACTGTCATCATCTTTTTATTTTCCAGAACAGAAATTGTACTTTCAGCATATTTCTCTCTGCTCCATCAACATTGACACCACACACATGTGGATCTTTCTTACCCCACATCTGAACTATTATGACAGCTTCAATACATTCTTTTAATCTTCCTGAATCATCATTTGCATTGTATCATTTTTCACATTCAAAACACCACAATGATTCTCTGCTCATTAACATGTAAAAAATCAGACTTCTGTCTGGCTGAGGAGGCCCTTTACTACTTGACGTTGAACAACAAGTCTTACTTCACATTACTCATGACATGGTTAGTAAATTAATTTTTAAAAACCTTTTACTGAGTTGCTGTTATATATTGACAGTGTGCAAACAAAAATATAAATGACCAGTCCTATCCTCGGCTATCTTGAGAATTACTGAGAAGGCAGATGAACAATACTAGCTCATGCTATGTTAGAAGCGAGTAGGGTATAATGGGAGTCTAGAGAATGGGGACTTAATAGAGAAAGGGGCCATGGGGACAATTTCCAAAGGGGTGGAAGAATGAACTGAGTCTTGAAGAATAAATTGAAATTAACCAGGAAGGATAGAAATGAAGACATTTTAGGAACAGAGAATCAGTTTCTCAAGAACACGTGGTAATTTTAATGAATCCTAAGTAGGGTTTTATGGTATAAGGTTTAGTTATAAACCTAAAAAGGTAATCTGGAGTCAGAAGATGACCTAAGGAGCAAGGCTAAGAAATGTTCATTTTATGCAGAAAGCAATGGGAAGCTGTTGAATTATTTTAATTAAGATAATGAGTTCCATGTTCATATTAGTGTTACAAAGACGCCTGGCAGGGAAGTTAAAAACGCTAGGAAGGGAAGAGCATGCAGTAAGGAAGAAAACAAGTTAGGAAGCTTTGACCTCTCACAGAGTCTTGGGAAAACAGTCACTGCTTTAAAACAACCACCACTACCCCACCACCACAAGTATGTGCTCCTTGTCAGTGTTGAAGCCCAGCGGGTCATCAAAACTGTTTTTGGTAGTGAAGATGTGTTAAAATAAAAAGTATTTTAAGAAAGCATGTGCCCACTTCCACTTTGCAAAAACACAGAAATCAGCATTTCAAGAATTGCAACTAAAAATAAATGCTCTTGGTTCAATAAGGGACTACTGAAATGGGGCCTAATTCCCATGGTTTTCTCTTTTCATCTGGTAGATATTTTTGTTCAGTACTTTGTTTACACATTATTAAGAATAGAAATCTATTAATGTGCTTTTCCATTATATTTAGATTTTTGATATGAAAGTAGAGATGGAGAATACAGATTATTTGCTTTATAAGAGGATTTTTAAAAGCATACATTCTCATTTAGTTTTTAATTCCCTGCATATACTACGTATCACTTGCAAACATAGCATTTAGCATTAGGGTTAGAGTGAACATTTGCTCTGTTGAGTTGTTAAATGTGTATGCTCTTCTGAACCCCCTACTCCTTAAATAATTCCTGCAATCTGTTTGCCAATACAGGCTTCTGAGTGATTTGTTGAAGTAAATTTTCATCTATATTTGAATATATTTTATAGAAGACAAATATCCCGCACTAAAGATATTTGAATATAGTATGGAACAGCATCTTCTTACACTGCCCAGGAAATTGTTAGAAATGAAAATTATTAGCCCCCCCCCCCAGTTATCCTGATTGACAATCTCTAGGAATGTAGTCTGGTAATCTCTATTTCAGCAAATTTTCCAGATGATTCTTGTGTATCTTAATTTAAAAAAGTGCAGAAGGTGAGTGAAAAAGATGGAAAAATGTAGGTCAAAAGATACATAGTAGCACATATATAGGATGGATGAACAAGTGGAAAGATGGGATAGTCAATACTAGTGTATTATATTCAGTAATTTTGCTAATTGAGTAGATTATAGCTGCTTTTGCTAAAAGGGGAACCTTAGAAACTACATGAGATGAAGGTATGTTCATTTGTTCCACCTTAGTAATGATTTGACCTTACATGTGCATATGAAACTTTTAATGTTGTATTGTACACATACACATGCATAAATATGCACATTAAATTTAGTTTTTTAAAACAAAGAATTATGGTAAACAATCAATGTAAAGGCATGTTTTCATAAATTAAAAAAAATTTTCTGCTGAGATTACCTTGACTTGACAAATAATCTCAAATATCCACTAAAAATGTAGTAAACCCATGTTTTGTCTTCTGGTTCACATAAACAATTATCTAAAGGAAATGTATCCCATTAAGCTTGTTATCTGTTTGTGGGGCTTCTCCATGATGACCAGAGACCTGATGAGCCCATCCAGTCCAGCAGTCCAGCACGTACTATCAAAGTAGCATGTATGCAGTAGAGGAAAAGAAGGGGCTCAATATTTTCATAAATTATGCAAAAAGAACACCTCACAAAAAATATACCGCTTTCAATGACTTGTAAGACTCTTAGTCATTTTTTTGTGGTTCATACTGAATATTTGTATGTTAGAAATTCATTGTTTGATACTGACAATTATAATAACTTAATTCGTAATATAATGTGCAGAAACGATTAGAATGCATTATAAATTAAGAAACAAAGCCTTTCTTTTTCTTGATGGAAATCAAATAAAAATGTCAAACTGCTGCAATCAGACAGCCCAGATATGAATATTCATTGGCAACTGTTCATGGCAGATTTATGAATTCTTTCACCTGCTGTTAGGAGGAAAAAGGAAAACATTAAGTTGCCAAATAAAGCCATTAACATAAGCTAAAAGAAAAAAATATATACACAGATGGATGCTTATCTTGGAATTATGCAATCTTATCAAAAGAGAACTATTTCTTTTATGAAAACATTTGTTTAATATATGCCGATTGTAAAGGTCTGAAATTTGAACTCAGTATCCACCAGCAGCACCCTCTCTTGTAGCTTCTGGGGAACAGACATCCAAACATGTACCACCTTGTTTAGGTAAAGCCACATGTAAAGGTGTTCATTAGTCTAAGTGATAATGCCTGCCCCATTCCTCAAGCATCATTTACATAAGCATCCACACACATTGGAGTAGTTTGCCCTAAAGTGAAGATTTTGATTAAATTTGAGGGTATGATTAAAATGGATGATAGCAAACCACTTCAGTGGATTTGTTTTGCAGGTTTAGTAATGAGAAACCATATAAAATGTTTGCTTAGGCATGTTAGGTTACTTATTTAACCATGTGTGAATTTCACTTAATTTGTAGAATATGGTTTCCATGAGCATTTTTAGTGCTTCCTGACTATTACCAGGGTTGGAATGCTACAAAAACATAATATTTCCTGGAGCAGTTTAATATTTTCATTTATAGGCAAGGAAAGGATGCAGAGAGCCATAAAAACTACACTTTGAATATTTCATTATTCTCCCGTACACAACTGGCTGCTTTATTGGTTCAGATATTTTTGGTTTACCATTTAAACCACAACAATAGCGATTATATTTTACTTCATTATTTAAATACTATGTAGGAGAAAATTTTTTCTCTTTTAGCTTATAATTTAAATAAATACATATTGAATACTAATGAATATTTCTATGCTAAATAATTGAACAATATAGTAGTGAAACTATTAGCCCAAGGGTTTGGGCTATGGTTACATGCAAGAATCACAAGATTTCAAGGAAATATGGTTAAAGTATTAGTACATCTTTATAAACGAGGGGTCATTGGAAGAAATTTGCAGAAATCTGAAACAAAAAGCCATATATTTCTATTTTTCAACTATGTCTACAAGTCAAACTAAAAGATTTGTGTGAATATATTCTCAAACCATTGGATTTTATTGACGAACCAAAATAAATGATGCTGAGTTCTCAAAAGTTTATATGGTTACAAAATTCATTGCTTTTTGGTGGAAATATAAAATGGTGTTGACTATGTAAGATAATTTGCTAACATCTAAGACAATTAAATATGCATGTACCATTTAAACTGGCTATTACACTTCTAGGAATTGAACCTGCACAAAAGTTCTCCATATTCGAAAGTATCCATTACATCATAGTTTTTTTTTAAGAGCAAATTACTGAAGGCAATCCACCGGTCTATTAATCGGGGGTGGGTTATATAAATCATGGTATCAAGACGTACTCAAAGATATTAAAAGAATAAGATATTTCTATGTGTACTCATATGATCTAATTTTAAATGAGTATTTCTAAATTACAAAAGCAAGGTTAAAAATTGTGTGGATAGCATTTTTTTGATATAAAAGAGGGAGAAACAAAAAAGAAAGAGAGATTGCTTATTTTTCTGAATATGCCTTTATCTGTCCAGAGGAATACAAAGAAATTCAAAGAAACAATTTATTCTGCTAAATGACTGGAGAGGGAATACACTTTTTGTTCTAAATTGGTTTGCATTTTTTGATGTTGTACTATGTGAAGGTACCAGATAAATAAATGTAAAAAAAAAACAAAATTTTAATTGCAAATAAATTGGGTCCAAAAGTATTCCACATTATAAAAAGTACATGCATAGAATAAATTACCATATCTTCAAGATTATAAAATGTCAATGCACCAGGCATAGTTAGGAGGTGTTAATCCAGCAATCTTTGCTCATTTGGGCTTTTATCCAACAGCTTACACCCCATCTATATGTATGTAAAAATTGTAAGGTCAATGCTTTTAAACACTTTTAAAATTATATAAGC
Organism: Arctocebus calabarensis; assembly: GCA_963573935.1. Lineage (NCBI taxonomy): Eukaryota > Metazoa > Chordata > Mammalia > Primates > Lorisidae > Arctocebus > Arctocebus calabarensis. The sequence continues at coordinate 50,019 of CAUYON010117074.1, forward strand.
ATTATAAATATATCCCTCTTGAATAGTACTCGCATGCACACACCCACAAATTTGCAATATATCTAGATTTATTTATTGCATCTAATCCAAGTCCATCCATGGATCTGATCCAGGCAAGGTTCCTTGAATCTTAGGATAAAAACATCTCATTTGTATAAGACACAATTGTAGAAACTAAGTATTATTCATTCCCAACCTCAGATCCACATTGAACACACCTTTAAGAATAAATCCATGTGTTAGATTGAAATTTGTAAATATTTTCTAAGACTGAGTAACTCTTGAAAAGCAATAGGTTTGGAGTCTCACATGGCTATTAATTAAGGGCAAAATTAACTATTTTAAAAATATTGTTATATTCTAAGAGTTAAACAGTAACAATATTCAGGTTTTGTGGTTTTTAAAAAAATCATTTGACACTAATTTTAGTTATGTGATGAGGTCTGATGATATTTTAAAATGTAAATAACCCATTCAAAAATAAACATATCCACTAAAATGTAGTTACTAAAATAATAAATTTTTGAATGCATAAATTCTTTAATCACTAATATAAGTCATTAAAAAAATTATGTATATTTCCCCAGGGATACCTGATAATGCTTTTATATATGCCTATATAGATTGTCTTTATTATTATGTTTACAAATATCATGATATTATTTAAAAATAGTAGTGAATATACATCTAAAAGCTAACCAGTAGGCAGAATACATGAAAGAGGAATTTGCTAATATGAATTTTGTAATTACTACAAAATAATGAAAGATATTTAACTAACCCATAGGTATATTCTTCTTAACATGATATTGCTGTTCAATTGGGGTATTATTTGGGGAATGCTTCTTTGAATTTATTTTTAAGGGCTTATTTGAGCTAATTTTCTCCCTCTTAAAATACTTGAAAAGTAGTGTAACATTTCTCTCCTTTGACCTCTTGTGACAAATTAAATATTCAACAACCCTCAAGCATCCATTACCCTTGAAATGACATCATGATCTCAAGAACACTCCTTTAGGCAAATCAACATAATTACCACACAGCTAGAACATACTGAGATCCTTAGTAGACAAAAGTGATGGTAGAGCCCCTGCTATTATGGGGTTAGAATTTAGGTTTAAATGGGTCAAGATCTTATGTTCATCCCTTTATTTAAAAACTAGAGAACCAATAAACCCTCCCTTTAATTTATAAAAGCAAATATGTGATGCCATGAAGTCTATAACAATGGAGAAAAATAATCTGTTACAATTATCTTGAATGTCAAAACATTCACCAAATGCTTTCCTTCAGTATTTTAATGGGAGGAAGGTAGCTGCAGGTAAAGTAAAGAGTGTAACCATAAATATCCCATTTGGGGGGAAAGGGAAGTTCTTGCTCATTGTCAGTATGACTCATCTGATTTTACAGCTGGAGACCTTAACCCACATGTTATTTTTAATTTGACTCTGTAGTTTTCTTCTTTCCCTCCCTTTGTAATTTAAGTCTAATTGATGTCCCCCCAAACATCCCTAACCTGCCTTATTCCCATGTTTATTATACTTATAACAGCTTAGTCTTCTGACTAAACTTCAGATTCCCTATATACTATGATATGACGTCTTCCCCGAAAATTTACATCCCAGGACTCTAAAACAACTATTGAAAATACTCACTTGATATCAATTATATTTAATCACATATTGATATTTTACTGAATGTTTTAGTTATCATTGGGGACAATTCTGGGATACAGTTTGAAATTTGTTCTCCAGAGTTAAGTCAGTTAGGTGGCTTGGAAGAACATTTCAAGTGAGGGGGTTGGAGTTTTTATTTGTTACCTCCTGTCAGTTAAATCTCTAGGCAGGTGGCAAATTAGCAAAGCCCAGGATGAAGCAAGTTCAGAGGAATATTGGTGGAGCATCTCCATCTTTTATTCAGCTTAACACTTAACTACACATTTAAGGTAAAGTCATTCATCAGTTAATATTTATTTTATTCAAAGTAATATAGTAGAAAGATGTTGTATACTCTAAAGGATAAGATTAAATGCAGCTCTTCTCATTTAAATCATAAAATCAAAATGGAATAAGAGCTGTTGAAGATAGATAAAACCTTATTAATCTTGTATCCTAGGAGCTAGCACAATGCCTAGCACAGAATAAGTGATTTCCAAATCATTACCATAACTTACTCTTGCCAGGATGGTAGATTGAGATAACATATTATAATAGTGATAATTTGTTGCTACTACACTTCTTCCACAACTTTTAGCTATAAATACAAATAGACTACGATGTAAAAGTACCTGCTTCTAGAATTTTTTATAGATTATCCCATTATTCCTCAACATAATAGTATGCTGCATGAGCTATTTGTTACCATAAAATAATAATAAATCAAAGCAGAAGTAGATTTTTATAGCAAAATTTACATTTTTTTGGAAAAAATAACACATATACTTTCAAATTAGCATTTATAATCTATTATCATTATTATTTCCAATTTAGGAGATCTTTCATATTGAAATCATTATGGATTTTGAAATCTAAGGATAGGAACCTAAGCACTATTGTTCTTCTTTTACATCTACATGTAGAAGAGTTTAGATGTTTAGAGTCAGCTACAAAATTAGTGTCATCCTGAAGCATGCAATTCAGATGTAACCATGGAGGAAATCAGAGTTTAGGAGAACACATAAGTCTGGAAACAACAATATACAATTTCTCCCTTGAACATTTTACCAAATATGGGACTCTAAGATATTTGTTATTACGATCCACATCTACTGTATACCCACAATGTATACTCCTGACATGATGCAGAATAGAAGCTATATCTTTGACTTTAGAATGGGTTTCCAAGTTATTTTCCTGCTGGAATATTATGCCTGAAAAGTATATATAATATGTACATTACAGTATAATTTTACTAACCATAAACTAATAAAATACAAGGTGGACATAAAGTTTTTGTGCAATTTAAATAGTAAACTACACGCGAATTTCATGTCCACCTTGTATTAAATATCCTTGTCAAAATTCTGCTTTACCTGCCTGAGGTAAAGCCAGTTGGGAAACAGATGGGATGAAATTTGGGCAAGAATGTTATTTAACATAGCAATTTTAAAAACTCTGTAACTGTCCTTCTTATTTATTTGCACCAAATTATCTTTATTCTTTAAAGCCCATTAGCAATCACATATTACCATATGTAAATATTTGCATATGCATGACATGCTTCTAATAAAATCACAATAGTGCTTGGTCTGAAAGTCTGTGTTCCTCAAAAGTTGTATGTTGTGGCTCGGCACCTGTAGCTCAATGGGCAAAGGCGCCAGACATGTACACCTGAGCTGGTGGGTTCGAATCCAGCCTGGGCCCGCCAAACAACAATGATGGCTGTAACCAAAAAATGGCTGGGTGTTGTGGCAGGTGCCTATAGTTCCCGCTACTAGGGAGGCAGAGGCAAGAGACTCACTTGAGCCCAGGAATTGGAGGTTGCTGTGAGCTGTGATGCCACAGCACTCTATCCAGGGTGATAGCTTGAGGCTCTGTCTCAAAAAAAAAAAAAAAAAGTTGTATGTTGAAACCTAATCAATCACCAGTGGAAGGATACCAGGAGGCAGGGCATTTAGGAAGTGATTAAATACTGAGAGCAGCACTCTCATAAATGGGATTAGTGTCCTCATAAAAGAGGCCTCAAAGAACTGCTTTCTCTCTCTCTTCTACCACTTGAACACGTGGTGAGAAGGTGTCATGTATGATCCTGGACACGAGTTCTCCCCAGATTTAGTGTTTGCCAGCACCTTGTTCTTAAACTTTCCAGTCCCCAGAATAATTGCTTATTATTGTGAGCAATACATTTCTGTTACTTATAAGATAGCCGATTTACCATATTTTGTTATAGCAGCCTGAACAGACTAAGACACATTAGATAGATGGAGAGGGGGCAGTGGACTGCTAAAGCTCACCAGCTTGTCTTAGCCAAATGTGCTTATCTTTTTCCCATGATGGAGAGAGACTTCATGTTGGCAGATCGAAATCCATCAAGGTGGTAGTACTGACCACAGAAATCATAAATGTTATTAATCAATTTGCCACACCCCCATCTCATTGTAAAATATTTAGCAGTATAATTTTGTAGTTTACCACTACAAAGCAAAGACTATGAGAACTCATATCTAATTGACATTCTACACCCTTGCAGCATGTCTTAATGTGATTACGTAGTCTCTGAAACAAAAAAAAAAAATCAAGAAATGAAGTGTTCTTTTACACAATGACTGGCATGAGAATGTCATGAAGTAGATTAGGAGTTTGCAGATGGAAAATTTCATTACAATTAAAAGATTTTCTTTAATTCCAGGACCATTGAAGTTTTTTAATCTTTATTTTGTCAATAAAATAATTTAAAAACTTATCTTGCCATTTATTGTCATCTTAATTTCACCACTGAAGAATTTTTAATACTAAAAAATACTAAAATATGTAAAATTTTAAAAGATATAATCTCAGAAAAAGTTATAATTCTTGCTAAAAAATGAAAATGTACATTATTTCACCATTTTACTATGTATCAGTTAAAGCTCTGCCATGAGCTGGATGGGCACTTTGGAACCCCTGTATAGATAATTATATTAATTTTTCTTAACAAGGAAGTCATCAAAAAAAGATAGTAAGAAGACTATGCTGAGAAAAGGTAATATCTAGCTTTGAGCAATGCTGAGATGTGAAGTTGTCAGATGCGATATGTAGTCACGCTGGAAAAAGCCACAGAGTATCTGCAGTTCTCTTAGCTACAACTAACTTTTCAGATTAACTAAATTCCTGGCTTTCTCAATGTTCACTAGCAGGTCTCAAAAGAATTGGTTTTTAAGCACTAGTTTTCTACACAGCAAATGTGCCAGTTTCCAAACACAAATACATATTCCCCTTACCAATTATCTCTCATTAAAATGAAAAGTCTGCCACTCTGATTTATCCAATTTTTTTGTACATTTCACTGAGCTTGCTAATTTCTAGGTATAGACAACATGAATTTATAGAAGGGAGAAAATGCAAACAAAAGGCAAACTAACATCAGCCTGGCCTGGTCAACTGGTCTTAGTAGCTGGTCTGGTCTCAATACTGTCCCCCCAAAGTATGATAAATAGTATTTCAATCGATGTTTTAAAATATTCACTCCTGTTGCTACTTCAGAAAATGTAACAGGAGCAATGTATGTGTTTTGTCCCCTTGCTTTCTGTTCAAAACTTTAATATATGAGAAAAGAAACAACATAATAAAACTCTTGTACAGTAGCAAATTAACCAACTAGGCAGTTTGCATTTGCCTTATTCCACTAAGCAGACCAAGAGCTCTAAATAAACCCCGAATTTGTCTGTGTAAAGTAGAATTATTATTGACATTTCCAGCTTGAGGGCCTCTGAGAGTGGATAAGTTGATTGTTGTTCAATTATCTAATTAAGTTCCAGGAAAGATGTGAATTGCAAGGTTGGCCAGCATCTGAACAGAATTGGAGAAACAGAGCAATATTGGTCACAAAGCCGCCTGTGATGGTCACGGAGTGCGTGGTGTGGGCTGGCTCTGAGTCTTCTTGTTACTTCCTTCATTGATAAGTGAAAATACACATAACTTTAAACCTCTAAATTGAAATTATTAAAAAAATGAAAAAGATCCATGAATGATTTGTGAGTTTAACCATGTAGGCAAATTTAGTTTATTTAAATTCTGAAGAACCAGTGAATAGATAAAAACAAAGGAAAGTTTTTCCCAAATTACTTCTAATCCAGACATTACTATTTAGAATAATAAAGGACAATAAGCCATAATAGTAAATCCAAGTATCAAGTTTTCAAACTATCACTGAGAGATGCAAAAGTAGAAAAACAGGAAATTCATTTATTTTTGAAATTGTTATTTTTTTTTAAGTACATTAAAATGTTTACCATATGCACATTACAAATACAGGGCGGCCATAAAGTTCATGAGCAATTTAAAATAGCATTCAATTTAAAATTATACACTGACTTTATGGCCACCCCGTAAAATTCAATTAGTAAAATGGGAAGAGCATGGGCATAGTGAAATTTGGGCTTACTATCATATTTGTTGCAATAATCTGCAAGCAATCTATGTAAAGCATTTTGATCAGAGACTAACATGTGTGCAAAGAATAGCCATTTGCTAATTACCAGCAAAGTATATATGTCCTTTATGATCAATTGCATCTGTGATAGAATGACAGACATGACAAATTGAGGGAAAAGCAGTTTTATTTTGTATAGGTTTGGGGTCTGTATTCCATGCCAACAGCCATCAATAAATTGGGATATACTGTCTTGTTTCCACCACCATTAGGTTATGGCACAGAGATATAGGATTATTGAATGAGTTGTATTTGATGGGCCACTGCCAAGTTTGGGTGACATAAGTAATGTTCCACAGTGGTTGGTTACCGAACTATTGTTGAACATTTTAATCAGTTATTTGATGATTGAATTGTGAACATGATCACTAATCTTGCAGGTAACTTGTAGACGGTGATATCTCTAGAACTTTTGATTAGAATGAGAGTCTGTAATAACCTCAGGAAATTCCACAACTTGCCAGAATTAATTATGATGAAATTCAGGAGGGATGAATGAAGGTCATCATGTTGATTGAAATAAAAGGGGAGTATAAAATGAAGAAATGCTCTCTCTGCCTGACAACACTTCAAGAGAGGGTGAAACACGTCAAAAAAAGGAGGTGAAATGTCAAATATGGTGTACAATGTTCTCCTGCATTGAAAGAAGCAAAAGTTATAGTTACTTGAATGACGGGTGAACGGTATGGTGGGTAGGCCAAAGGATTTGCGACAGAAGACAAGGAATTGAATCCAAGTTTCATACTTCCAACTTGGAGGTCTTGGGCTAAGCCAGGCTCTTTCTGTGTCTCATTTGAATGCCAGAATTCACTAGCTCAGTTGAAAAACTGAGATTGTTTACATACAAATACACAGTGAATTTTAAATCATTATATTAATGATGGTTGGTGAAAATTTTTTTAAGCTAGCACATTCTCTCAAGTCACAGATATTTTTTCCTCATTTCAGAATTTATGAAAGGTTTAAAGCATTTAAAGACTTGGGTAATATTCTGTTTTAGAGGATGTTAAACCACATGTGGATTTTTTTGCATTTATTACACTAAAAAGTAGTTAAGAATAGCATTTCTAGAATAATAATGGGAAATAAATGTTTAAAATGGCTTCTTACTCTAAAAGTTATATGTTTTTTTAAACTGGAAATTTAACTTTTGTTTTAAGTCAGAGTTATTAGTTTCTGGTAGGCTGTGAAATTTTTGATTTTTTTTCTTTGAGTTTTAAAAAGAGAACTACATGTTTATGATCGGACTGAAGGCATTCCGATAAGATCCATGGTAAAAGCAGTTTGGATATTGTCAAAAAGATCTCTGAGATGGCCTTCCTGACTTAGTAAAGTCTTTTTATTTTCCTTTTTACATTTGCTATTACAAAGTCCTTAATTCTTCGTTTTTACTTGTCTGAGGTCAAGTCTACTTTGTTCATTCTTCTAACATATAAATATATCTTTGGTTTGCTACTTTGTATGGACTTATGTTTTTATTCTTTAGTCTTAAGCAGAAGAAGGAATAGAAAAGGCAAACCTCGGCTCGGCGCCTGTGGCTCAACGCCTGTGGCTTAACGGGCTAAGGCGCCAGCCACTTACACCTGGGCAGCGGGTTCAAATCCAGCCCGGGCCCGCAGAACAACAATGATGAAAAAATGGCCAGGCGTTGTGTTGGGTGCCTATAGTCCCAGCTACTTGGGAGGCTGAGGCAGGAGACTCACTTGAGCCTAGGAATTGGAGGTTGCTGTGATCTGTGATGCCACAGCACTCTATCCAGGGTGACAGTTTGAGGCTCTGTCTCAAAATAAATAAATAAATAAATAAAAGAAAAGGCAAACCTCCACATCAAGGGCTATAAAACAATGGAATCTTATACAACTATATAGCCACCTCTACTTCCTGGGACATAGACAACTTTGGAATTATAAGGTATATACAGACAGAGCCCCAATTGTAATTTGAATATAACACTTACGAAATTAAGCTTTGATGGGGCAGATATAAATAAGAGTGGGATAAGTGGGAGGAACCACTGAAGTAAATGCGAAGAATGAAGCACAAAAAGTTAAAATAGATAATTTAAGCAGCTTTCTTTCATAACAATTATTAATGCTTTTCACTTACTAGACTCCATGATCTGAAACCACAGCCTTCATGAGAAACCATTTCTCATGATGGAGTAGTTTAATTTGCATATGTAGTTTACTACATACATAGATCGTTCTATATATTCTAATTTACTGTTATAAAATTCTCACTGTTGCATACAAATTTATATTAGAATTGCTTAGTATTGTGAAATCTGTTCAGGAAGAGTAGAAAACCATATTTCATTCCAAATAGACTATTCTATCATTTGTAGCATTTCAATCAAAACCAACTTACATTTGCTCAATTGCAAACAATGTTGTATGAGACACTTTAACCTCCAATAAAGATAGTTATTCAACTAATATAACTACTGGGGAAACAAACAAAAAATGTTAAAGTCCCTTAGCAACAAGGAATTAGAATACTTCTAAGGAGATTTATATTGCTTAAGTCACTAACAAAACATATTATATTTAGAATTCAAATATTTAATGATGATAGAAGTCAAAAACTGCATTTTGTTTTCTTCACCTAAACTATATCAGCTTTTCTTGTTACAAGATTAGGGTAGCCTGAATCGTCTCTTATTCTTACAAGAAATGAAAAGCTACGTTTTGCAAAATCGTAACTTTTTCAGCTTGTGGTTTAAAACAATGCTTCTAAAACACTAATGTATAGACACATCATCTGAGGATCTTGCACAAAGTACACATTTTAATTCAGCAGTCCTGGTGAGGGCCCCAGACTCTGAAATTCTACTAAATTACCAGATAATGTCTATGAGTTGTAGAAAAGTTGTGGAAGATCCTGATAAGGGATTTTTACCAAATCCTGAAACTACCACCAAAGTTTTGATGTAAACTTCATAAAAATTGGAATAGTGCAATAAGAGGACAAATATATATACAAGCATATAAATATATATGCTGCAGGAATTATAATTGCATTCTCAAGAGGGAGCTAAGGAAACAAAGCTAACAAGAAAATGGCACCAACCCCAGAGGCCCATGCCCTGTATTATTGTCAAGAAGTGTTAGTCCTTTAAATTTCTCATTAATTCTCATAAAACATTTACTAAACCCACAATGCAATGCACTATGTAGATGCATCAGTCTTCTATTTTGAGTTACACGGTCCCTCTCATATAACTTTGTCTGGGAGCAAATTTTTTATGCAATTTATAACAATGTTATTATTGTTTGTTATAAATATTTGTCATATACATAAGAAAACATTTGTTCATAATCATGAACAAACGGTATTAATGGCTTGTATACCCCCTGGGTGAAGGTCTCCACTACAACTTGAACATTACCTTAGAAATGAAAACAAGGTAATGTCAACATTTGTACCCTAATATTAACCTGAAATTAAAAAGAAAAAGCAAATATAACTAACTCTAGATATTTCCCTAAAGTTCAGGTAGAAATGCAATGAGATTGACCCATCTTCTGCTTCTCAGATTATCTACAAAGGATGTTATTTGTAGTTATTTTTAAGTTAGTAGAAAGAGTTAAGTAGTGAAATAAACATGATATTTAGAAATGAGAAGCCCCAAAGTAAAGTTATTACTGTGGATTCAAACCGCAATGAGCCATTGCTTCTGGGTAGCAAGATGGATAAGTCACTCATCTAGAGGTGGGATAAAGAATGAACTAACGGGTGGAAAATCCTCGGCACTGTGTCTAGCCCTGGTGGGCAACTAAAAGTTTCTACATTAAATTATTAGTACCCTCAACTATTTGCTTTGCTGTGAAAATTACATAAATGAGAAAATGTTTATAAAAATTCTTTTATCATTTAACTCATACTAACAGCCATAACAATATTGATTTCTACCATTTATTAAATACCTGCTTCCTGTCAAGCATTGTGGGAAAAACAATAAGTAATCTCACTTAATTCTCATACTTGTTTGAAGTTTATAATTTACATAAGAATAATTACACCGGAAGAATTTATGCGGTTTGCCTAAAGTCCCAGGAGTCTGTAAACAGCAGAAGTGGCATTCCAGTTTAGTTTACCAAGAGACTTTACCAAGCCTCACAGTCCTTGGCATTTCCCTCCACAGTGGTCATCTGTGAAATGGGAATAATCATGTGGACCACAAATACTTATTTTAAAAATCAAACCAAACAGGGGTGGCTCCTGTGGCTCAAAGGAGTAGGGTGCCGGCCCCATATGCCGGAGGTGGCGGGTTCAAACCCAGTGCCTGCCAAAAACTGCGAAAAAAGAAAAAAAAAATTAAACCAATCAATAAATGCTGAAAAGTCAGCACAGTGCTGGCACAATGTTAGCAGCCCCAGTCAGCCCTGAGTACGGGCGGGGAGGAATATCTAAGTGAACGTTGGATGTGAAGTAGCTCCTGCTAACACCAGCAACAGCCAGGGTGGGGTTTTCAATCTCCTGACTCTGTCATCAGCTTCTACTTGATCCTTCCTGCTGTCTGCGCAGCTCTTCCCACCATGCCACGGATTCTATTAGGCTAAATATAACATAGCATGATTGCGGCAAAATAAGCGTTCTGCCTTTTTTTGATTTCTGGTGAAATATTCCAAACACAACTTCCCTTTTGCTGATGCTGTTAATTGCACAAATGCTCATGTCATCTTGTTTAGACTGTGGTTTCCTCCTGTTTTGACTATCATCTTGCCCTTGAGCGGGGCTCCCTGTTGACAGACTTCAGCTGGTACAGCCTGCGCCTTGGAGCCTGATAGGCATCAGGTGCAGCCCAGAGACGACTTCTGCTGCTGCCAATGTGTTCCGCACGGCACTTCGAATTCTCCTTAAGAGAATAATTTTAGAGTTATTTATAAAAGGTGTCCCTCCTTCTGGAGTATTTAGAAATGTCTAATAAACCTCACTGTTGTTTTCTCATCTGTGTTGGCCTAGGCAACGTGAACAAAGCACCCACGGCCCTTTCCGATATGCGATACTAAGATCCCTGCCTTCATAAAGCTACCATTAATCTCTCATTAGCAATTTTAAGACTAAGGAAATTGGTTTTATTACACATACAGTAAAAAGAGAAGATAAAGATGTCAGGGTTGCTAATGATTTCTCTCAAAAAAAAAAAACCAAATAAATAAGTAAATGCAATTTACCAATGCTCACTGAAATTCTATAAACATTGGCCAGATGAGAACACATTTTTTTTCCAGCAATTGTGCATTCCATATCTTCCATTTTGCTTCCCCTTTCACGTTTGTGGTTTTACCTGATAGGAATTAAAAATCTAAATATTAGAGACACTAAAAAATATAGAGAAATTATGTTCTATTACCCAGCAGAGGGCTTGAAGTCTGTATACATAGCCAGAGCTCTGTCAGAGGTCTTGGAAGCACACGTATCCTTGAATCAGAATGTTGTCACCACGTAGCTGAGGTACTACAAGGCTATAATTATCCAATCTAGCTCTTTTTCTAATCCAATGAGTCTTGCACAGTGCTATAAGATGTTAGTACTCTAAAGATTTGCTCTTACTGCATTGTAAACCAGCTGTTCACCACCCTTTGGGCACCAGGAAATAGATTCATGGAAGACAATTTTTCCACTGACCAGGGCTGGGGGATTAGATTTTCATAAGGAGCACAGACTCTTGCATACACAGGTTATAGTAAGGTTTGCACTCCATGGAGAATCTAATGTCATCAGTGAGGTGGCAATGAGGTGGAATGCAGGCGGTGATGTCACCAGTGGGCAGTGGCTGTAAATACAGACGAAGCTTGGCTCACGCGTCTGCTGTTCACATCTTGCCATGCAGCCTGGGACCACAGCTGTAGGCCTTTGTTCCTAGCTCACTCCTCTTTTTGAGTGGATCATTATCTCTGCATCATTTCATGTAGTCTTAGTGTCGTGGAAGTCTGTCTTCCTTTTACAACAGCAGCAGAAAAGGCCAGAGCCTTCAGCTCACCACTCAGAGTCAGAGGAGGGATGTGTGTCTTTTGCATTGCCTGTCAAAGTCTGAGAATCTTGGGATGTCATAAAAGTAAGAGAAATAGTTGGCATTATTTTTCTTAATTAGAGAGGCTTCAAACAAAAAGAGGGTCACAATTAGAGCATTTTTGCTAAGAGTACACTTTTACCTATGGTTAAATCCCTACTCAAATCCTGCCCCTTTTGTCTCCTGACATCCCATTGAATATTTGAGCTCACAGAACTGGAACACTTGCGACTGAGAAACTCTACACAATAACTTTCTTACTTCAAAATTTTTTATTAGAGTGACTGTCTACAGAATAACGTACGGGCTCCTTAGGATCTGGAAAATTCCATTTTCTAATATTGGCAGTTACTTTTAGCCAACAAATGCTTTATTTCAGGTGGACTGATTTATGTATATGTGCTAGTGTGGCTGTGTTTCTATGTATGATTATGTATCTTTACTCCCCTGAATGGAATACCCAGTTCCCATACCTCCTTCACTACTCTTGTCTTCTTTTATTCAAGTTTTATCTTTTTTCAAATCCTAGGTAACTTTTCCAACTCTTTTGTAGAACCTTTTTTCATTATAATTCCATGATAGCATATGCTTTATTCTGCTGTAGTAATTATCATTGCTGTGTAGTGCTAATATTCAATAAAGTTCCCGAGGATTATTAACTCAATAAATTGTTAGTTATCTTTTCCTATGTGCCTTATTCCACAAACTAGATTTTAAAGTCTAATAATAGACTTTAAATAACTGTTTCCAAACTTATATCTCATTGGATTCCTAGGGCGCTTGGCACATGGTTTTATGAAATCATCTTATCCATTAATTTGTATTTCATGTCTTCACATTTGATTAAATGTTCTCCCTGCTTTGGCTTTGTTTTTCCTGTATGTTTACATTTTTCTGTTTTGGAAAGTAAGAAGTTAAGTGACTCCTTTCTGCCATTGAGTCTGCCATTTCTTTGTTCTCATGGTGTTATTAGCTTTCATTTATGGAGAGAGTTTAACTTTGAAGAAAGCATAGGGTATGTAAATAGTGGTTTTCAATCATAGTAAAGAAGAGAGCTTGAATATTTAAGAAAGGACCTCAGTTTGGTGGTTTTATAAACTAATAGCTAATGGTTATTGAGTGCATGTGAAGCGCGAGTCAGAAAAGCTTCGCGTGTGTTGGATGTGATGTACTCATTAAATTCTCACAACATTCCCCCAAAGAAACTGAAATTAATGAGTTTGAAAAGTCTACTCAATATAAACCAAATGATGAGGGGTAAGTGGAGCAGAAAACAAGAATTTTGCCTTCAGAGCTCTAACGCTGAACAACAGTGCCATAATGGCATTGTTGCAAGTTATTGATAAAGATCAGTAAAGAAAATTTTTAAAACTACGGTGATTTAATGCTGCTACTACCTCAATGACTGCAGAATAACTTACTTTATGTGTTCCCCTATACAGGGTAATTTCAAGAGGAGCTAAAAAGGCTGCCTGATCATAAAACAACACCAGGGCAGGTCCAAGGTCAAGTGCTCTAAAAGGCCCCTGCTAGAACAATTCCTTTTCAGAACATGTCCTAACTACTTAAATGCTAGACGTGTTTTTATTGGAGAAATATGTGGCATTTTTATGCCCAACCCTCAAAAAGTAGATTTCAGCTAAAATATGTCTTAAATACTGTGCAGCATAATGAGTCATTGTATACGATGATAAACTATTGCCTCGTGAGCTATGAGGAGACAGCGTATAAAGGATGAGAAAACACTCCATATTAGGGAACATTAAGGACACATGACAACTGAATTTAATCTGATCCTTGAGTGGATCCTAAATGGAAAAAAATTCCAAACCAGACATTATTATGACAATTGGCAAAATTTACATATGGGCTATATATTAGATAGTATGCCATAAACATTAAATACCCTGAATTTGATAACTTCCCTATGAATATGAATAAGATTATACTTGTTCTTTGGAGAGGAACATAGAATCCTTTAGAGTAGGGTGATGTGCTCTCTAAAATTTGCAAATAAGGAACAACAATCTTAATAGTGTATATAAATATAACATGCTAAAAAGCATAGTAAAACATTAAATTGTGATTACAAATAAAAATTATGTGAGCTAATTGCACTATTGCAAGTTTTCTGAAAATTTGGAATTTTTATAAGATAATATTTAATAAATAACTACAAAATGGTAATGGCACTATACAAAATGGCTTAATTCTTAATACTTTCATAGAAAGTATTCTAAGAATCTCAACTTTTTAAATAAAAATACTTTGATATATGAATTAAATATCTACATAGGTAGCTGATTCTTAATGAGGTATTTCTCTTATAAACTTAATGATTAATTTGAAGCCATGTGGCACATTACTGAATGTTTTATAGCCCATATATTATAAAATGCTTAAAATTGCATAAAGCTAAAGTGTACTAGAAATATTTAGTGTAAAATATGATCTATCTGATTCTACTCACTGTTCTCTGGTTCTGTAAAGTTGCTTTAATAATAAATAAACTACAGCATGGTAATTTATGTGAAAACATTGTAATAAAATGCATTATCAAAATAAAATATATGTAGATGATACTATTAACTTGGTAATGTCATGACCTGGGAATAAGGCAATTAGCCATCTAATATAATATACAATTCTCTAATAAAAGATTTCAATACCCCCTTTAAAAATAATTGATAGAGCATAAAGACAGAAAATAATAAAAAAAATAAGATTTAAATGACGTTATCAACCAAAATGACCTGATAGATATTTATAAAACACTCCAATAGCATAAAAATAAACACAATTTAAGTAAACAATAAATATTCAATGAGATAGACCATATTTGGGGTTACAAAGCAAATCTAAATAAATTTAAAAGGATTCAAGACTTATATTTTTCCCTATGACAAAGGAATTAAGTTAGAATAAGAAAGAGATCTGGAATATTTCTGAATATTTGGCAATTAACTAATATACTTCTAAATAACCCATGGATCAAATAAAAACCAGAGGGGAAATTAGGAACTATTTCTACTCTCTCAAGGAAATTAGAAAGCATATGAACTGTATGAAAATGAAAATAGAACATAGAAGCAATTAGTTTAACAAAATGAAGCTATTAAAAACAAATTCAATATCTTCTCTGAGTTTTTTTTAATATCAAGACCCTAAACAAACAGAAAAATTAACACATTTTAAAAGTAATGAAAAAAATCAGTTAAGAGCATAAGAGTTTACTTACACAAGGGCTAAAATTAAGACTGCTGAGGAATAATGATAAAGGGGGTAAGAGGGGAATTGCTTTTATTGAATATGGCCACAGGAAAAAATTCACCACCTGACACACAAGAAAATTCCACAAAATGTTTTCAACTGATGGGAACATGTTAACACAAAGTAGTAATTATTAGTAGTAATTATCCCCCGGTGGTAAGACGGAATTTATTTACAGAAAAGAATACAGAAAACACTAAATCTCCTGGTAGAGAGAGAGAACTCAAGTGGGGAGAGAAAAGCTCTCTCCGTTTCTCTCCCGGTCTTTCCCCGTCTCCCCCTTTAGGCTTTTAGTCTCAGGGTATATAAAGGTGTATGGGTTCCTTGGCCAGGAAACCAAGGAACACAGTCCCTTCCATAGGGGGCAAGGTGAATGAATGTATCTATGAAGGAATACAGTCACTTCCACCCCGGCAAAGTGAATGAATGTATCAATGAATGGACACAGTCCCTTCATGGAATTGAGGCCTAGGAAATTCACATGAAGTTGACCTAGGCATAGGAAATGGGGGTTCCACATTTAGTCCTAAGTGTAAAGTGAAGGAGACACCAAGGTGCAGGTGTCTCCTCGGCAGTTGTCCAGCCTTTTTAGGCTATTGGAGCCTCGGGTGGGGGTTGGAAGTACCCCTCCTTGCCTGTCATCCAGCCCGCTGGTTCTTCAGCTGGCTGGAGCAGCACTGACACCACCAAGGAGGAGGCGGCAGGTCCACCAGCTCCGCTGAGCTGGCTAGGGCGCCAACTCTAACTGCTGTTAGGGAAAAAGGGGCGAAGATTTGATCTAACTGCTTCCTGCTAAATCGGCGATGACAGAAGGGGGCAGTTAGGGTTTCTCCAGAGGAGTCACTCAAAGACTTTCAAGGACAATAAATTCAAGCCCCATCCCATCCCCAATACACCAAAAAGATAACAAGTCAGCTACTTAATAGATGTCTTTTCAAATATTAAACACACATATACTTAAAATACACAAAATAATCAACTATCTTTTATCTGGTATACTTTCAACTGAAATTGTTATGAGATCTTAAATTTGTTGCCAACTAAGTACAATGAAAACTGTTAGTCCCAGAGGTGACCCTGAAATACTGACAGACGCAGAGGCCCTGGAGCAGAGGCAGGTGCTTTGCCTTTAATAAATGGTAGGGTGAATGGAATCTGAATCAATGCTGTTGCAAGTCGAGTTTCAGAGGTAAAATATATGTAAGGTAACATTTCTTTACCTAGAATTCTAACTTTTGCAAATTTCCAACTCTATAGTACACAATTGATGAGAAAAAGTAAATCAAAAGTGCTCAGAACGTAAAAGGCAGGGGTCATTAAGGTTTGTATTCATAAACAATGACGCGAAGGCTCCACTTCCAGCCTATTTACTTTCACTTTACAAACAATTTTAACAAACATGGTTCTCTGGGTTCTCAGAAGGTAGCAGGCTTAAAGCACATAAGCAGAGAAGGAAAAGGAGCCACTAACAGCAGGAAGAAATATAAGTATAAAAGAAGAGCAAAAGAAGCTAGAAAGAATCTTAAAAGCAAAATAGTGTTCATGGTGGAGACAAATAGTTTTACAGCTTTAGGAAGTTTTTCAAGGAATCAGTGACTCACAATTGAGCGTATATTATTCACATATTTAGTAGGTTCTTTTAAGAATCAAAGATATTGTGTATTTTAAATGTATCATATCAAAACAAGCATATTTGTATCCTTAGACATAGAAAGTGTCAGCTACTGGAAATTTTTTGTCACCCAAAATGTCTCATTCCCCAAAGATCCTGGAAAGTTAAGGTTGTTTATTTTTTAGTGTGTATGTGTATCTTTGCATACACACATGTACATATGCATGTAAATTCTATGAAGTAGAATTTCTGTTAATCATCTCTCTAGCAGGCAGTATAACAGACTATCAGCTTTTCGGTTGTCAGCTTGGCACGATCAAAGTGGTTACCTGGAATCCAAAAACTTAGATTTATGCTTTTCTTTCATCTAATGCTGCTGAAATTGCTTTACTGGCCAGTGACTCCATCTATCTATTTGTATTATGAGAAAAACAAAATTTGCCTCACAAGTGGACTTTGTTCCTATTTCATAACTTGGAAATCCTTAATATAAATCTCAATAATAGCCTGGTTTGGGTTATTATTCTTTTAAGCAAACATCCCTCAAAAAAAAGATGCAAAGGAAGTCAGTCTTTCCCTGCTTTTCTTTCCTATAATCTTTCTTTTCCAAAGAACACAATAAGAAAACAAAGAGCCAAACATACTGACTCACGTCTTTTCCTAATAGTGTTGTGGTCAATTTGCTCCTGCATAAAAAAGTAGCAGTAAAGCTTTGAACTCTGGGTTTTGGAAGGCTGAGAGTGGAAAACGTCTTTAGCAGAAAAAATAGCACATTCCAAATCTGTCCAGTGTAATGCATTTGTGAGAAAAGTCCACTGGGACATGCCATCCCCTCCGAGGCCCTTTTCTATCGGCAGAAATTTCTGACAAAGAAAGGGCTAAACTTTGCCTTTCCTTGAAATCTTGAGTTGTTTTCTCCATATTTTTCTCTGAGACTTTATTCATTCAAGCCTTAACATAGTTTCTCAGCTTGAACTTAACTTTTAGGAGAGACAGGAAAATGGTGTACCTAGAAAACAGGTTTTATCCTTCTTTGGGAGGAAAAAAATCTATGTGCTTCAGAAAGCTGAAGATCCACTGAGAGTCTTTGCTAAGAGATTTCTGATACTAAAACTGATTATTACATCCTAGGTTTGATCACATGGCATGCCATTTGTTTTCTTAGATGTTGCTTTGTAAAATCTGTCCCAATCTAACATAGTCATAGACTCTACGGGATGCAAAGGGCTTTCCTGTATATTAGTTAACTCATATGTTAGACCTATTATGCCCCTGACTTTTTAATGTCTTATAGTTGTTTCTTTAGTTTTGTTTTAATTTTTAAAGGCACTGGAAGTCTGAAAATAGTAGTGTTGGTACCTTTCTGAATGGCTAGTGTCATTCTTTGGCAAATAAAACTAAGCAGCTGTTTTATCCTGTGGATCACCTAATTGAAGAATATATCTCAATACTAAAATATCATTACTTAAACATGCTCTAACAGACATCTCAAAAGGGTCTGTTTACTCTTTTTTCTTGGGAGGAAGAAACACCATCAACTTACTGGCATCAAACGCACGTCTTAAATACAGAACCAGTCTGTCTCTTGCTCCCAGCCTCCTGACATGGTAGAAGAGACACTTCTCTTCCTGGCTCTCCCTTCCCTCTTCCCAAAGTGCTCCACGTGCTACCCTTCCCGCCTTCTGGAGACTTCACTTTGAATTTGCACCATCCCCCACACAGTCTTCTTTCTCAGTACAAACTTAATAGGGACTCACCTTGTTTTCACACCTCTCAAATATATTTCATCTCTCTCAACTCCAGTCCAGGCTCCATCTCAGGATTGGCAAGGCCTTCTTCATCTGGACTGTCCACCTCCCCAGCCCCAGCCCCTGCCATGCCCCCTGCTGCCACCAGCCCCATGCTACAATACACAGACAACTCTCTTTGAAATTGCCAGACCTCTTATCTTTCATGACTTTTTATTCATACTGTTTTATTCTTTCTGCCCACATCACTCCACCTTCTCATCACCTCCCAATTCCACTGCCATGACCAGAAGCTTTTTTTGACCTTCTG
>CAUYON010117076.1:0-11386 GCA_963573935.1 Arctocebus calabarensis
AAAAAATGGCCGGGCATTGTGGCGGGAGCCTGTAGTCCCAGCTACTTGGGAGGCAGAGGCAGGAGACTCGCTTGAGCCCAGGAATTGGAGGTTGCTGTGAGCTGTGATGCCACAGCACTCTATCCAGGGTTCAGCTTGAGGCTCTGTCTCAAAAAAAAAAAAAAAAAAAAGCAAGAAGCATGATGGCACATCCAGGGAAGGAAGATGGCAAGAGAATACAATCCTTTTGAAATCTCCCATTTGGAGAAGTATGTACACATACACACAGTGGTGTATGTATATTTATACTATATATACATACATGTACATACACACATATATATTTTCACACTATTCCACCTTTCCATTTCTTTGCTCTTTAAAATACCAATGCTCAGCTCTCAATATATACTTTCCCAGGGATTTAAGATATTTCCTTGAAGGAAGTGGTATTCCTTTAGAACAACTAGCTCAAAAAATTTATATCTGTATTTTCTTACTCTTTTATCCCTTAGGCCTGTTATCTGTTATTTTCTAAGCAGTGTACAAAGTTTTAATCAGATTTTCAGAGAGTATCCATTATTACCACATCTTAAAAATAAAGGCTGTTCACAAAAATGTCACATACTGTTATGATTCCATTTATTTGAAATACCTAGAATAGGTAAGTCCCTAAGACAGAATATAGACTTGTGGTTGCCAGGCACTGGGAGAAGGATGAAATGGAAAGTAAATACTTAAAAGAGTACAGAATTGTCTGTTGGAGTGATGAAAATGTTTTGGAACTAAAAAGAGATGGTGGTTGCACAACATAGTGAATGTACTACCACTGAATTGTTCACTTTAAAATGGCTTTTTATGTTTTATTAATTTTACTCAATAGTAAAAAAAAATTACTCCTTTATTTAAAAAGTGGTTTTTAAGCATTTCATGCATTTTCTATCCTTTTTATAACAAATATGCTAACCTCACGTGAATATTTTGCCTCTAGAGTCACTCTTGTAAATCTCCTTATCCTAAATTATCCTTCAGTAGAGAAAAGGGAGTGGGGGAGAGAATTTGAATGTTTCATTCTAACTCAAGTTTTGAGCATTTCAAAAACTTACAGCACTAGGGAAATAAGGCTGGATGGACTGCCTATGTTGGGACCACCTGCTTAATTATTTTCACGCTTATCTAGGAAACAATAAATTTTAACCTGAATTAATTTAAAACCCGTGACTTGACTATCTTTCACTTATAAAAAGTAAAGCAAAAGATAAAGAAAAATTAAATTATAAAACAATGTGGTAACAGAAATTATGCTAAGAATGTATTATTTTAATGCAGAGTTTCTGACCATGATTTAATCTTTTCTTCAAGAGCTGTCCTCTAAGTGTAGAATAGACACTTACCAAATTAGGCAAAATATACTAACTTGTTCATTTGCATGAGCTCTATGCAGTTCATGAATATCAAAATCCTCCAGGTTAAGCTGCAACTTCTCTTTACAGAGTTCACAGGTGGTTACAGCCTCTAATGAAGAACCTGGCAAAATTAAAATGCAAGTAAAGCTTAATTTTACAATGCCTTCACAAAGCATTTTTCCTCACAAGTTTTAGGCTAAAAAAAAATAATAGTCTTAAAGGTTTGGAGAAGAAAAAAATACTGTGTTGCTGCAGTAAACCAATGATGTCCCCTAGAATAAGAATCCATAATACTCAATGTGCATGTCAGATCCTACCCTGTAGTATTTAAGCCTCCACTCATTATTTAGATATTGCTGTTTTTATCTCCCAGATACTCAAACACCCTTGACCCTCAAAAGCTGATAGATGCAATGGAATGTTATCTGTACTTCCTATTACCTCCTTAAATATCTTGGCATGATGCCATGAAAACTAAATGATATAACATCCCAAACAATTAGCTACATACCCTGGCTAGTATTTTGATATTGCAGCATATACATAAGACCTACTGGAATCCAAGGAATGTGCCTACCACACTGCCTAGAAGGGGAAAAAAGGGAGCCATCATTGTCTACTTTTTTTTTTTTGGAGACAAGAGTCTCACTTTGTCACCCTTGGTAGAGTGCTGTGGTGTCACAGCTCGCAGAACCAGCCCAATTCCTGGGCTTACATGATCCTCTTGCCTCAGTCTCTCAAGTAGCTGGGACTACAGGCACCCACCACAATGCCCGGCTATTTTTTGTTGCAGTTTGGCCAGGGCTGGGTTTGAACCCACCTCCCTCAGTATATGGGGCCAGCGCCCTACCCACTGAGCCACAGGTGCTGCCCCCATCATTGTCTAAATAAGAACAGCTCCTCTCAGCCACAAAAGGAGTTAAGTCCTGACACACTCTATAACATAAATGAACCCTGAAAACATTATGCTAAGTGAAACAAGGCAGATACAGAAGGACAAATAGTTATGTTTTGCCATTCATATGAATGTATAGGTGATTATATATTGATTTCATAGTAGTATTAAGGACACTGGATACTTTTTTTCCCCTATTCTTGAGATACTTTTACTAAGAAGAATATGGTCCAGCTCCATCCTGGTGAACATAAAAGATGTGAAGTCTCTATCTTTTTATGGCTGCATAGTATTCCATGGTGTACATATACAACAATTTGACTTCATGTAATATGCATGATGCAATGGTACATTTCAAAACTATTAAGAAATGAGTATAATTGTGATGGATGTGTTACTTAATTCAATGTCAGCATTTCACATTGTATATCAAAGCAGTACACTGAACCTCAAAAATGCATCAATGTACAAAGTTATGATTTAATAAAAAATAATTTTAAAAAAGGACAAATATTTCTTGATTTAACTTACTACGAAAAATCTAGAACAAATTCATAGACACCCAGGGAGTGAGACTCTGTCTCTACAGAAAAAAAAAAAGGAAAAAGAAAAAAACCCATCTGTTCCATATTCATTTAACATTTGATTATTCCTGAGCTTAGTTTCCAACTAAGTAGCTAGTAGCCATGCCTGATTAAAAATGAAGATTTCCGGGAGAGTGCCTGTGGCTAAGTGGGTACTGCACTGCCCCTGTACCCCGAGGGTGGCAGGTTTGAACCCGGCCCCAGCCAAACTGCAACCAAAAAAATAGCCAGGCATTGTGGTGGACGTCTGTTATCTCAGCTACTCGGGAGGCTGAGGCAAGAGAATCACCTAAGCCCAGAAGTTGGAGGTTGCTGTGATGCCATAGCACTCTACTGAAGGCAATAAAGTGAGACTGTCTAATAAATAAATAAATGAAGATTTCCGTCCCTTTCCTGTGTTTATATAGAGGTAAGACTTCAAATTGAAAAATGTCCAAAGATTAAATTATGTAACAGAGTAGAGTTTAATTTCAGTTCAACATCTGTATTTGTTGAGTGGCTATTATGTGCTAAGCAATAACCAGAGGTTTTAGAGTTTCAGAAAAAAGTAGTAGGTCCTGCTTTCAACCAGCTCACAGAACTCTTACAGCAGTAGTAACACATGTAAATTTTTAGAAAGTAGCTAAAAGGAAAGTGAATGCTAACCTAAAGAAGTTATGTTGCCTAAGTTACCTCAATATAAGTGATAGTCAAATCACATCAACTTTTTACTGTATTTCAAGTAAAAGAATAAAAACCCAGTGTTTTTGTTTTGTCTTGTTTTGCTTTAGAGACAGGGTCTCAGCTCTGTTACCCAGTTATAGTGGTGTCCTCACAACTCACTGCAAACTCAAAACTCTGCCTCAAGCAATCCTCCTGCCTCAGCCTCAAGCAGCTGGGACTACAAATATACCACTATGCCTTGCTTTGTTTTTTTTTTAGGAGACCAGGTGTCACTCTTGCTCAGGCTGGTCTTCAATTCCTGGACTCAAGCAACCCTTCCACTTCAGCCTCTCAGAGTGCTAGGAGTACAGGACTGAGCCACTGCACTGGGCCTATTTTTCTGGTTTTGGGGTCTATACTGAATTGTAAAAATTAACATTGTTACACTGGACTAAATTTAGGATCAGTCTATACTATGACCTGATGGAAGATAAAATGAAAAAGACATTTTAAAAGGTTTTATTAGACATTTCATAAAATTATTCTTGATTTAGAAATAGGAAAAGTATAATAATTCTAAAATATGAATCCTGGAGATTATTTAATACAATTCTGTTATATCTTAGAGCTTTATTTGGTACAATGTAATACCCAAAGTCATCCAAAAAGGTCATACACAGTTGGGAGCAACCTATTTACCCGTATATTCCTTAATCAGGGTTCCTTCCCTTATACCTCACACCTCTTTCATGCAGCCCTGACTGCATCTGCCTGAACTTGACTTTAATCCATCTTCAAATGAACAAAGCTCACATAAACTTTAGAGTTTAAAAATCCATATATATAGTAGCTGTTCAAATATTTATCAGGAAGGTTCAGTTGGTGAGATCTATAAATTTAGTTAATCACATCTTAAAAAGTACTTATTGTAACTTCATAAAAATAACTCATGTGTTATCAAGTATTTACCATGTGTCAGTATAGTGTGTAACTATAAACGTCATCTCATTGGACATTCACAACAACTCTGTGGCATTACTAAATTTTATTCATGATGGAACTGAGGTCCAACCTCAGTTCTATCTAAGTTCTAAGAATCTTTAGGAGTAGATCTGAAATATCTTTATTTTAAATAACATGAATGAGTGATTTTAATCAGTAGCCAAGGTTGAGAACCAGTGTTAAGAAATATATTCAAGGCTCAGCGCTTGTGGCTCAAGCGGCTAAGGCACCAGCCACATATACTTGAGCTGGCGGGTTCGAATCCAGCCCGGCCCACCAAACAACAATGACGGCTGCAACCAAAAAATAGCCAGGCATTTGTGGTGGGGGGCTGCAGTCCCAGCGACTTGGGGGGTAGAGGCAGGAGACTCATTTGAGCCCAGGAGTTGGAGGTTGCTGTGAGCTGTGATGCCACAGAACTCTACCCAGGGTGACAGCTTGAGTCTCTGTCTCACAAAAAAAAAAAAAAAGAAATGAATATTCAAGAGCCTACATAGCCAGCTAAGCATGGGAGCCAATACTCTAATTTAGCCTTATCTAATTTCAAAAAGCCAATGATCTTAATAAATATTAATCTGTTTTCCTTCATACTCAACAATCCAATTGCCAACATTATTAGAGTTGTGTCAAAGCTATTCTTTATTCTGATAAAAGCTAACATTTCTGAGCTTTCATTTTTTTTAAGGGTTAAGAACTATGGTAAGCATTTTATATGTAACCACAATTATGTCCTTACAGATATCCTTAACTTTCCTCATCATGTCTGCCTGGCAAAAGACTCAAAATAACCGAACTCTATGTCCATATCCAGGTATTTGAAAATTGCTTTTAAAGCACATACAGTACATGTGTCTCACTTGTTATTTTATAGCTATAATACCACCTGGAAATCCTACTACACATCCTTACAACGTTATTTTACCCATACTTCAAAACTTCTTAACCTGTCTCCTAATTGGCTAATGATCCTAACTCTCTAAGATAACAGAAACAATTATACAGGAAGTCATGAATCTTCCCACCAAAGCAACAAACTGATCAATAATCATTTCTCCGTCAGCTTTGTGGAGAAAAAATATCCTTTCTCCTTAAAGGCCTTATAAAAGTTAAAATCCCTTAACTTGTGCTCTAAATCCATTCTCCTTTTTCTACTTTTAGTAATTGTCTTTTCTCTCCACTGATCTCTCAAAGAAAAAATGTCCTAAAATTTCCTACTGCAAAATAAAACAAAACATTTCCTGTGACTCCATTATAACTGTAATTCCTGCCCCATATTTCCAATTTCTTCAACAGTAAATTTGTTGAAGACGAGTCTATAATGCTCTTTATTTTTTTTTCTCTTTGTAGTACAGTCCAATCAGGCTTACGAACTTAATACTGCACAAAGACCAAAGCCAGCAAGGACATTCCATGCTATCAAAGCAAATGTC
Organism: Arctocebus calabarensis; assembly: GCA_963573935.1. Classification (NCBI taxonomy): domain Eukaryota; kingdom Metazoa; phylum Chordata; class Mammalia; order Primates; family Lorisidae; genus Arctocebus; species Arctocebus calabarensis. The sequence goes on from CAUYON010117076.1 coordinate 5,939, forward strand.
ATTTCTTTGTTCTCATCTCACTTGAGCTCACAGCAGCAAAGGATTGATCTACCCTCCTATAAAACACTTTTTTTCTTTTGGCTTGCACAGCACATTTTGCTTTCTGCCTACCAGACTGAAGGGTACTCCTCAAACTCCTTCTCTACTCTGTCACTCAACATTTGACCCAGGGCTCAGTCCTGGGCCTTATTCTTTGGTATTTGCTCTTTTCCCAGGTGACCTTATTTAAACCCAAAGCTTCAAACGTTACTTATGTGCTCTTCAGTCCCCAAACTGTACCTTTCAGTGTTTTTCCTAAAATGTCAGACTTGTCTAACTACATGCCTACTTCACATTTCCACAAGGTTATCTAATATGCATTTCAACTATATGTCCAAAACAGAAATCTTGATTGCCTTTCTATCTTCCTTTAATTCAGTAAAAGGCATCACCATTCATTTAGTTAATTCAAGCAGAAATAAGAATTTCCATTATTTTTTATTTATTCTTCATTCTATCACATCAATCCATAGTACGTCTTAAAAAACCCACTTCCAAAATATACAGATTCTATCCATTTCTATCATCATCAACACCACTATGTGTTGGCCACCACCAACTCCAGCAAGCGCTACTTTAATAGACTCCTGGTTGGTCTCCCTGTGTCTACCACTCTTATCACCCTAAAATCCATTACAGAGTGCCAAATATAAATAAGACCATTTCATTTCCCTACCTTTCAGGGGTTTCCCATAATACTTAGGTAAAAATATAAGCTTTGGGCCTTTGCTTTACAAGTCTTGCATGATCCCAATTACCCTGATTTGATATTTACACACTGTGTATGCCTATATCAAAATATCTTGTGTACTCTCTAATTAAATATATGCAACTATTATGTGCCTGTGATTAAAAAATTTAAGTTTAGGGCAGCACCTGTGGCTCAGTGAGTAGGGCGCTGGCCCCATATGCCGAAGGTAGCAGGTTCAAACCCAGCCTCGGCCGAACTGCAAAACAGAAAACTAGCCGGGCGTTGTGGCGGGTGCCTGTGGTCCCAGCTACTCAGGAGGCTGAGACAAGAGAATTGCCTAAGCCCAGGAGTTGGAGGTTGCTGTGAGCTGTGTGACGCCACGGCACTCTACCAAGAGTGATAAAGTGAGACTCTGTCTCTACAAAAAATAAATAAATAAATAACTTATTCAAAAAAAAATTTAAGTTTAAAAACAATACCATCAAATATAAAAAATAATAATAAAGTACTGCATGACCCAGTCTTTGCTAATCTTTTCCATTTGAACTGTATCACTCTGCATCTAAAACACTCATTCTACACTATTCATACTATTTATCATTCAGCTCCTCAAATATACCAACGTCGATTCCCATCTCAAAAGTCTTTGCAGTAGCTGTTTTCTCTGCTAGAATGCTCTTCCTCTCTTTCTGTAATAGCTCAGCTCTAAATTTAAATGTTCTCACTTCAAACAGGCATTTCCTTAACACCCAATACCACTAGCACAAAAGCAGGTGCCTTGTCAATCTTGTTTACCACTCTATAACCCATGTCTAGAATTGTGCCTGGATCCATTACAGGCACTCAATGAACAAAAGAATCTAATTTGCTAAGTGATGCAAGATCATTAGAAACAATCTTTCTCAGGGATGTATAGCTGGTAAATGATGAATGCCTTATTTCATAATATCTTATTACTTCAAAAAGTCTTATGAAGTAGTAGTTTGTTTGAAAATGAAATGTAAGAAACATTATTACGAATTAAATGTATGAAACAAAACTAATGCTTTTGTTTCGACTTCAACAATTATTAATACTTTTGATAAGGAGTCTAAATACTCAGTAGATTATAAATCTGTTCACTAAAATGTATACATACATGCATCTCTTGGAAAATTTTGTAAACAAAATACACAAAACAGTAAATCTCACCAGAGTTAATCTTCGCCTGTAACCACTTTTTCGTGCCCTCTTGGTGGACATACTGCAAACTTCCTGTGCACTTGCATGGCTCTATTAGCAAATTAGATGATGATGCAGCCGCCATCTGACAAATTCTACACAAGTCACCTTCTTCTTCTTCGGAGTCCTCTAAAAGGAGGCTGGAAAAGAAGGCACATTTCCGAAACAAAGCTATCATAACTCATCCTGGTTGATCATTTCCAAACGTACATCACAAACAATCTCTTTTTCACTATTTCTCTGAGTAAAAAAAAAAATAAACAGTAACAAACAACAGAACATTAATAATAAACAGTAACCACGAAAAACCATTTCACTAAGAATAAAAATTATGAATTTTTTTTTGATGTCAGTAGTGGGGATGTCTTTTAAAGGTAAATAAAATATAATAGCTTATTACTTACCTTGAAATGATTTAAATAGTTGTCTGTGGTAGCTTAGTTTAAGATCCATATTTTTCACAATTGCTTTCAAAGTACTCTGCATATTCCCAGACTGATCGATTCCAGCCATGTACTTAACCTTTTTACTTTTGTCCCTTATCTCCCTCAAAATCTCAAGACTACTTCAACAAATTAAACACATAATTGGCTTGTGGTTTTTTTATTTATGTGTTATCAGAACCACATGCTTAAACTGACACTCTGTACCCTACCACAGTAAAAAATTAAAATGTAGATTTAAAAATTCTCCACTCTCCCACCCCCTGCAATCTTATTAAATCATCCTAATTTCTATAAGGGTAAGGTTTTAAAGTGTGGAAAAATTTCCTTTAACCTCCTTCCTCCATTTAATAGGCAACCATCATCATGTACTACTTAATTTAAATGCAAAATAAGCATTACATAATAAGTAACTGCTAAAATTTCTATTGTCTTAGTCCACTGCTGACATGAAAGAGGTTCTGTGTAAATTGATAATACTTACTGAGTGAACTGTCACCGAAATACAACCTGGATTATATGGATTCCTAAATGAACTTAGAGAAAGATTTGTGAAAAGAGATGGACAGACAGACAACTGCAATGTGACTTTTATCCCTTGGCTTAATAAGAGAGAAGGTCTCAGGCATTAAGTATTTTGAAAGGCTGAAAACATGGCATTTATTTGTTTTATCTTTAACTTTCTTCAATAAGTTTTTATGATTATTATTTTTTGAGAGAGAGCCTCAAGCTGTTGCCCTAGGTAGAGTGCTATAGCATCACCGCTCACAGCAACCTCCAACTCCTGGGCTTAAGCGATTCTCTTGCCTCAGCCTCCCAAGCTGGGCCCAAATGCTGCTTTTTAAATTAACCAGAAAGGGCTCGGCGCCTGTGGCTCAATGGGCTAAGGCGCCAGCCACATACACCTGAGCTGGTGGGTTCAAATCCAGCCCGGGCCAGCAAAACAATGACGACTGCAACCAAAAAATGGCCGGGCATTGTGGCGGGCACCTACAGTCCCAGCTACTTGGGGGGAGGAGGCAGGAGACTCACTTGAGCCCAGGAATTGGAGGTTGCTGTGAGCTGTGATGCCACAGCACTATCCAGGGTGACAGCTTGAGGTTCTGTCTAAAAAAAAAAATCATCATAATAATAAATTAACCAGAAAGAATGGTGCTGGCTCAATTTTCTTATGAGAAGATCACTAAACAATTGCTTTGCCCTCTGCTTACATTACTACACTCAACTAAATCTTGAAGACAAAAAATGTAATAGTTAACTGCATTCCTTAGCAGATGGCTTGCAACAAAGAATTTGCTATAATAAGCAAACATTACAGCTAACATTACCAGGGTAGAGTAAATCTCTTGGAAAAACGCCAAGTTTTTCCTTTCTTGTAGAAAGAGATATTCTCTGCCCTAGTAATGTTAAAGAGTTTAAAAACAGGAATATAATGGCCACATGGTAGACTCTGTTCTATAAAAGGAAAAATGAGAGTATGACAGCCCCATGCCAAACATCTCAGAAAATGTGCAAGGCTTCCTTTATTAGAGTTGGAAAGTTATTTTCTTGTTGAAGTACCAAAACAAAAAAACAAACAAAAACTTCTACATTAACAATTATGCTTCTCTATAGCTGTAGTATACTGTGCCTTCATGAAAAACAAAACAAAAAAACAACTAACCCACAACTTTAGCTTTATGTCTTTTCTACCTACATATGTATTTTTTATGTACCACTCTATCCTACTTTACCATAAAAAACTATTTTAATACTGAGTAACTAGACTAAGATGACAAAATTAATAAAAATTTTTGCATCTGATGTTATTTCATTCTAAAAAAGGATATGAGGTAAAGAATCCAAATAAATGCTAAAGAAATCATTTTAGTGAAGGTTCTAACACATTTATTTGTAATTCATGAATACTTGGTTCTTCTTACCCATTACATTTAGGCACTCTTACCAAAGAGCAGGGTAAGCAATTAAGATTTTTCTTTCGTTCTTTTTTTTGAGATTCTGTCTCATTATGTCGCCCTAGGTAGAGTGCCATGGCGTCGTCACAGCTCACAGCAACCTCAAACTCTTGAGCTCAAGTGATTCTCTTGCCTCTGCCTCCCAAGTAGCTGGGACCACAGGTGCCCGCCACAATGCCCAGCTATTGTTTTGTTGCAGTTGTCACTGTTGCTTAGCAGGCCAGGGCTGGGTTCAAACTAGCCAGTCCCGGTGCATACGGCCAGCACCGTAACCACTGTGCTACAAGCGCTGAGCTGCGATTAAGATTTTTATCACATGTATTTATATCCTAAACTGGTTAAAAAAAATAATTATCTTTATATTTTGGTGCAATTCACATCCCTAGTGCCTAACTTCTATTATTATTTCACATTTATTTATCTGTGGCAGTAGCATTTTACTGAATGCAAATGTTAAGAAATTTCACATATCAATTTTATGAGAAGCCAATTTAGGAATAGCCAATTTAGAAATACGTTCTTTCTGTAGTGTATCCTTACTTCATAGACTCAACACAGGTATTTAAACTTACCTCTCTTTTATTTTCTGCAGTCTTTCTGGATCTCTTGAAGATGCGCTTTTAGTTTTATCACTTTTTCCATCAGTTGAATTCTAATCTGAAGGAATAATATCTACAGTGATCATGACATTGTCGGTCAAATTACTTCCTAGTGCTGGAGGGACTGCAAATCGGAATAAGGAACCAGGAAGAATCCCTGTTATTCCTGTATTTCTTCCACCTTGAGCTGAATCTGATGTGGAGCTACCTCTTGTGGTACTGCTCGACTGTGCAGATGCTTGTGGCCGGTTGGCAGCCGCCCCAAGGGGATCACTTTGTGCTTCCAAGTGAACCACTTCATTTGGTTCTCTTCTAAAAATGTGAGATCTAGTTGGTGTATCAGAGATAGGTATCCTCGAAGATTCATCTCTTCCCTCTCGTCTCCTTCTAGAAAACAAAGGTGTGCATCTATTTCTAAATGAGGAAGATAACCATGGTCCTGTATTTCTACTTTCAGATTCTTGGTTAAAATTTTCTGAATCTGACTCAGAGCTATGATT
>CAUYON010117082.1:0-16872 GCA_963573935.1 Arctocebus calabarensis
TTGCCTCCGTAGAGTGCCGTGCTGTGGCGTCACAGCTCATAGCATCCTCCAACTATTGGGCTTAGGCGATTCTCTTGCCCTCAGCCTCCCAAGTAGCTGGGACTACAGGTGCCCGCCACAATACCCGGCTATTTTTTGTTGCAGTTTGGCCGGGGATGTGTTTGAACCTGCCACCTCCAGCATATGGGGCCGGTGCCCTACTCCTTTGAGCCACAGGCTCTGCCCAAACTCAATTAATATTTTGTTAATGACTCTGTGTACCTGGGCACATAGTACTTAGAAGACAACTCACTCACACTTTGTGGATAAACCTTCCCATTGATCTTTCCCGGTGCTCTGTTAACATCGCTGATTTCCCTTGGATAGTATCAGCCTTCAGGTCCTACATTTTCAAATTTAATTTTACAAGAGGTTATTTTTTCAAATAACAATGTGAATATTTTCCCTGTAGGCATTTGTAGCCATCTTTCCTCTTTAGAAGCACAATAAAGCATTTCCTATGGCAATAAAAATGCATTTATAACCAACTGCTATCTCTTTTTACATAGGACTTGTGAATTTTAGTATATGAATGTATGTTACCTTTTCCTTATAATTCTCTATAAGCAGCACGGCAGATATAATGGGCACAATCAGACCTGCATCATTATTGAATTGACCAGATCCTGTTCTTTTGGAGCTTTTTGTCTCTGGAGAACCTAATTCCTCCCTCTAGACTTAATCTCAGGCTGTTCCTAGTACAGGGATCAGCTGGCCGATGCCTAGTATATTGCTTTGTGATATATGTATTAGTCACTACAAAATTGTTGACTTAAGATGAAATTAATGCTCACATAGTTTTGGAGTTCAGAGTCTGAAGTCAAGGTGTTGGCAGGCCTTGTACTCCCTCCAAAGACTCTACAGGGGGAGCCGTTCTCTGCAGCTTCCAAACTCTGGTGGCCGGAGTTGACTGTGCTCACACCACTGCCATCTTTGTCCGTGTGGTAACACTGCCCTGCTCCTCTCCGTGTCTTGTCTTCTGTTTCAAATCTACCTCTACTGTTCTCTTAACAGTACACGTGTCATTGGACCGAGGGCCCGCCAGGATCTTCCAGAAGTATCTCTGCATGTCAAGATTCTTACTCACGAGATCCTTTTTTCAAAAGTGATAATAGTCAGATTCTTGAGAGTTGGCACAGATATCTCTGGGGACCATTTTCGGGGCCCACCACTGTATGCCATTCAGAATGTTTAACTTGAAATCTTTAGTACTTCAGCCTTATTGTCCCCTCAGCATATTTAATCTGAAGAACTAGAAATAACCCTAGAACATTTTGGGCACATGTACCCGACTTAAATATCTTAAACTTGTTCTGGTTGAGTTTGGAAAAGTGATTACTCCAGGAGTTGAAAGAAATCACACACAAAATGAAAAACAAAGAGATAACTTGCATAAAAAGGGAAAAGTGATAGTTTTCTGTCTTTTTTTTTTTTAATTCAGATTAATATGAGTGTACAAATGATTAAGTTCTATTGTTTATGCTCTGTCTTTCTATATAGTTGATTTTCTTACACTGAGAATAGGAGGCTGGCAAACAGCAGTCACTAGAAAAATGTGTGTTGGTCGGTTAAATTAACAAATAGAAGGAACAAACTAGACCTTTCCTTCTTCTGCGTTCTCACCACTATTAGTCTTCATGCTTTCTACTTATCAATCTTCTTATCGCAGAAATGTAGATCGGAAGTTAAAAAGTCTTCATGAACTTAGGACATTTAAAAATATTCAACTTTCTCATGAAACATGAATGGCTAATATTTATTAAGCACTTATTGTGACTCTCTGGATTGTGACTCTCTGGAACATAAATGTCTAAGCTGACAACATGAATATTACACAATCATAGACACCCTTCAATCTGTCGCCACAGTAAAGCTCTCCTCAATGATCTCTTTGACAGCTCCACAAAATATCTGGAGGGAAGCTCAGAACCTGCTGAGTTAGCACCTAGCAAGTCTGTCATTCTGCACCAACTTATCTGGTCACTAACAGTCACTTGATGTTTGCAAACCTACTTTGGCTATTTTTATTATTGTAGTTTAAGAACTGGTATGGTGGATGGCTAATATGAGTACCCAAACTGGATTCTTATTATTTCTATGAAGACCAACTTGAAAAGTTTGAAATATTTGACACACATAAGTTGCTAAAAATAATCTTTAATTAGGTGTAGATAAGACAATATTAATAGACTAAAAAAATTATAAAATTCTTGAAGGATTAAGCACTCATATTGCATATTTAAATTCTCACTCTATTTTAAAGAAACCCACAATGGAAATAAATCTCAGATGGTAATTTTGAGCCTTGTTCATATAAGAAAGATCACATGACATTCAAATTTGAGCATGCATATGCAAAACATGGGTCAAGGTTACATGTGTAAAACTCAGTAAAATAAAATAAAACTTAAAAGTGTATCATTTTTATTATTCCCTACTGTGATTGCTTTGACTTAAAGTAGATAAGCAATTATTGATTTTGATTATGTCACATTAGGTTTATACTATGTTTGGAGCTGATTTATATGATAGTTTTAGTTTAATCTTCATCATGTAAAAAAGTTTCAAAAGATTTCAATTGGATTCTGTGGAAAGAATAACAAGGAAGCAAATATTTATAGAAAGTAAAAAAGTCAATATAATTTCAATATATTTTTTTGTATATACAACATATGCCTAGCATTGTTCTAGCTACAGTGAGAAAATACCAGAGAAGGTAAGTCATGCTATATACTCTCAAGGAATTAGACTTTGGTTAAGGATAAGACCAAAACACTGTCAAAGAGAACAACAGCCAATGCAGAGGGGACAAAATTCTGAGGTCTATTTTGTAAGCACAATAAAAAGAAAAAAAGCATATAGGGGAATTGTGTGGGCTGTTGGAATCAGACAAAGTTTCAAAAAGGAGACTGGATTTGACCGGGAACCAGAAGAAGAAGAACTTAGAGGCAAAGATCGGGAGTGTGAAGGGAGATTGGATAAGCAGAGGCAAAGAGGTAAAGTGAGTACAGACTGCGGAAGTGAACACGGCTGGTTTGGGCTCTAGCATTGCTAAGGCCAACTCTGCAGACCATGGAAGCTGATCGTGGGGGATTCCAGAGGTTCACTTCCTTCTAGGAGGCATGATCTGAGCTGGGGGAGAGGTGAATACAAGAGTAGAGAGCAAAAGAAGCATACAGGTGCACACGAGAAATTCCTCCTAAAACCCAAAGTTTGTGAGTATAAATAAGAGAAAAGATTTGGAGGTGCTTTGTTTAAAAAACAAACCAAAATAAAGGAAAGTAATAATCTTGAACCATACCAGGGATTGCATTAGATGGAGCCTTACTGATTTGTATCGTCCAAGAGAAAAGACTGAAAAGGCACAGCAGGACACATTTGGAAAGAATTTCTCTGCCAGCTTAGAGCAGTGACATTTAGAATGCCTTTTTTAAAATCCCTCTAGGATGATTCCTGTACTCTTCCTGAATTAATCACCTCTCTTTCTCCTTCCCTCACCCTCCTCCCTCACATTTTTCCATTAACCTAAAAAGTATATTATTTTCTTTAAGAACTAGCTTGCTGGGTATAGTGCTCATGCCTGTAATACCAACATTTTGAAAGCCAAGCCAGGAGGGTCACTTGGGGCCCTCAAGAGTTCAAAATCAGCCTGGGCAACATAGCAAGACCCCATCTCTACAAAAAATGATGTAAACAAATTAGCCGGGCACGGTGGCACATATCTGTGTTCCCAGCTGCTCTGGAGGCTGAGGTGGAGGATCATGTGATCACTGCACTTTACTCTATGGAGTTATTATCACTGATGATTGGTGGTCTAGTTTGTCTATGATTTTCTGGAATCCGGACATGAGCTTGCCTTCCCTGCTTCCAAGTTCCCTGAATTCGGTTTATGAGCAGTTGTTTTAGAGAATTAATATGAGTGATTCAATGGGATGGAAGAAGAAAAGCAATTTCAATACTTACAAATAACAGAATGAAATAAAATACACACTAAGGATGGGAAAGAAATGGATGGTGAAATTCGGTATATTACCCCAACCAAGCAACAACTAAAGGATGTAGGCTAACAATCCCCAAATATTTAAAGAATCTATATGGCGAAGTAGGAAACAAATTAGTGTGAAGGACAATGCCATGGTTAAATGAAATGAAGTGAGCAAGGAAACATTTCTTTTCACCTGCTAGAGTCAGAAAAAGGCTGTAGGTCCATTTAAGGACTAGATGATGAAATTGCAAGGGAGAAGAACTCATAAGAAGCTTTTTAGAAAGAGCAGTAAAATGGTGGCTTGTGAGACCTTGAGGGTGAACTGGCATCTCACCAGCCATGGCCCAGAGGAAGTCTGGGGCCCGGCACGGCAGCAGACACAGGCAGGCACTTTAGACCCACTTGCTCAGAACTGGTTACTTTGGCTGTGAAGGAGAAAGCATTTGTGGGGACTGCTATCCTCTGAACGTTTGTGCCCTCTCACACGCCACGTGTTAAAATCCTCACCCCCGAGAGGCAGTGTCGGGGTGGGGACCTTAGCAGGTGCGTCTGGGATTAGTCCCCTTACACAGGAGGTCTGAGGGGCTTGTTTGCCTCATTCCACCCGGGAGGACGCAGAGAAAAAGCATCACTGACCTTAGCAGACACCAAATGTCCTGGAGCCCTGACCTTGGACTTCCCAGTTTCTACCAAGGTAAGAAATAAATATTTCATTGTTTAAAAGCCGCCCAGTTTAATGCATTTTGTTAGAGCAGCTTTCTTCTCCCTCACTCCACTTTGTAAACTCCTGGCCTGAAGATCTTTACCGACGTGTTCAGGTAAAGGCAGACTATAAAACCTGGTGATGTAAGACTAGCTTTTCTGCTTCTGAGGGATGAGGAAAACCAACACCTGACATGAGGACTTGGAGGTTAAGTGAAAAGTCCAGGCAGGAGGCCTTGCTCTGGCACAGTTCATGCAGCTATGGAAACGGAAAACAAGGGCACCTGCAACACAGGTGTGTTGTGAGGCTCCAGGCAACGCACCTGACGTGCTCGACACTCTGCCCGGCTGCGAGTAGCTGCTCCTTAACTGTTAGCCCGGTATTATCAATGCATTGAAGCCATGTTCAAGTCACCAACAGAACAAAACATGTGGCGTAATGTGTCCTCTTCAAAAGCTAACGTAGATTACAATATGATCAGTCGGATTGGTGCTGGTATTTCAGAAGGCTGAAAAATTTACATCCTGAAATACGAGGTCTCAGGACAGTGGTTGCGCCTTCTCTACCTCCTTTAGTTTGTGTGGTGAAGTTAAATTCTGTAATGGCCGTGTGAGCCACCCTCTTCCCTTCCACTATCCATTTAGCCAAGTTTAAGGCGCCTTTCCGGGTTCCTGCCTCACTGAAAGAAGAAATGCCATTTAGTGGAATTTGTCAGTAATGGGCTTTGAGTGAATTTCTCCTACTACCCTAATGCTCAGGAACAAAGAATTTCTGAATTTCTTGTGGCCCTAAGTATGAGATGGGTACAAGAAGGTTCCAGAAAGACTCAGCGGAATTGGGAAACTTGACTGAAATTTCATTTTAAGAAGTATTTATTCTATTTTTTGTAAAGAACAGTTTAGAAATAACATATAATTTGTCTTGCTTGATTTGCATAAACATAATGATTTTCTGTGAAAATAATTTGCACTCAGTTGATTTTGGAGTATCTTCTTCATCTTTTTCCTGAGTTTCTGAAGAGAAAATTATTTCCTATGGGGCATGATCGTAATCTATCATAACCTGCCACTAAGTGGGTCATGAGGGTTGTTACAATGAGTTACAAGAAATGCCCACTCACATATGTAAAATGGGAGGAGTGTCTTTTAAAATTAACTTAGAGTTCAGATATTGACTCATCATTGCAGGCTTAAATCAACCATCAAGCAACTCTAAAAATACAATATAATAACCTGGTGTGTAACAGCTGTACTGGTGCTGAGGAATCTCAATTTGCAATAACCACCCGGTTCTGTGACCAAACACGATTCTCTTAGTATCATTCCTGCAGGATATTTACATGCTCCTCTGTGCTCCTGTAGATTAATGAATATTTAATTTTAGCAATCAGATTAGAGAATCATCTGATAATTTAAGAATGGAAATATACTTTCAATGCCATTTAGTTAGTCAAAGGATTCTGAACAGCGTAAAATAATCATTTACAATTCAGATTACTTATAGCTACAGGAAATCAGTGGGGCAGAAAATGTGATAGATGCTTAGAATTATGACTTGACACTAGGAAAAAAAAAACTTCTGATAATGTCAATATAGTGCCACTCAATCAAACACAACAAATTCAATAACCTGCATTATGAATTAACTAGGTATCTCATACATGCTTATTTAATATAGATACTTTCTGACTACTTCCTCTAGATATAAGTTAAGCTTTTTTTTCATCTAGTCCATGTCTCTAATCACCATTTATAATTTTGACTTTATATGAAAATATGCCCTTTATTCCAAATAATCAACTAGTCAACCAACTCTGGGGACCTATTTAGCCTAGAGTAGCGAAGACATAGGCGGAATGGGTTAATTGTTGAATTATTCAGAACAAATGTATTAGGTATGATGTAGGTAATTTCCATGTTTGAAATTTAAAGAGTTGGGGACAGGTATAAAAGACACATTTCTGACTCAAGAAAGAATTTTTCAACAGGCAGAGCTGAGCTGAAATAGACCTGCTGCTTCCGGTGGGTGTAGCTTTCCCACGGAAGGGCGTGCTTAAGAATAGATCACACAGTCACGCAGTGAGGTCTGGAGGGAATCTGAGTCTGTAAAGAAGATTTAGACTTAGCTGCTAAGGTTTTGTCATTTTGCAGTTGTTAAAAATAAGAGTTGGGATTGACAGTGGATTTTTTTTTCGACACAGCTACGGGTTTCTGTCATTACCATAACATGGCACTTCCCTCCTGTAGTAACACAACACCAACTTTGAGAAGAAGGACATCTGGTGGATGGAATAAGCAAAAGGAAAGGGGGTTTTGTTTGCAATTCTAATTCTAAATAAGTTTCGACATGAAATGGAAATGTTGACAATGGGCAAAAATTATTCAGGATCAAGTGATTTGAGTAAGATGATTGCTTTATCTGGCCCTTTAATATAAACTTAGTGAATGCCTTTTTCGTCATGGTTCTTTAGTTAATTCAAATTAGGATTTCTGAGGATGAATTTGCTTTTCCTTATAAAGCATAAACACGTGACTTTGTTGGCTAACAGGTAAGATCTTCTCTTTTTAGCCAAATAATTCAGCAGTGGGAATGGTAGACAAAAAAGAAAACAAACAGAAAACACCCAACTTCCTAAACTATAAATGCCATTGTTTTATTTGAGTCTTTACTAAACTATTTGAATTTTTCTATTCTCATAAATCTGAAAAAATTCAAATTCAAATTTAAATGTGGTAACACGTTTCTTTGTATGAGAAAAAGTAATTTTTTATCCATTTCCAGAAAAAGCAACAGGGCAGCAATGTAGAACCAGCCTTCCTGGAACAACAAGCTGAATCCAGTTCCACAGACTCAGATGCCACCTAACTCATTAGTGATGTGCGCCCATCGTCTATTGCTATATCTAGATCAAAATTAAGTATTAAAAGCACGTCTGAGAGCACAGGTGGGTGAGGGGAAGAAGCTGAAGGGAGTGGACGATTTTTCTTTCCAGAGAAAGTTCTTCCAAATGCTGCATTCGTCTTGATGCTAATGAGGACTGCTGATAAAACATCCAGACACATAAACACAAATAACAGCAAGCATGAAAATAAATACCCCAGTGATTTCACAGAAGATGGGGGATATCCTGAAAGATACATCAGGAGGTGAAAAAAAGAATGGCATCCTAAGTCCCAGAGGGCAAAGCCAGAAAAATGGATTAGGGAGAGTGCAGAGCACAGCCTGGGAAGGAGTCTGGGTTGCATTCCAGCCCCATTACTTACTAAATGTGGGGCTGTAAGCAGCCTATTTAACTGATCTCCCTTTATTTCTGTAATCTGAAAAAGGGGAGAATAAGAGAGCTCCTAATGCAGGTGTGTTGTGACGATGAAAGAAGTGAATCTATAAAGTGCTTAAGAACGTGACCAGCGCACAAGACTTGCTAAGATTCCTGTTGCTATTTCACCATTTGGCAGACACACGCCATTACAAAATGATCTATTTTCTATGTTGCTCTGATACAAAAATATTCCTATTAGAAATGCAAGATACTATTAATTTTTAAATGCATACTGATGTCAAAGATGTTGAAATGCAGAAAAAAAGTATGCCTTATAACTGATACAATGCCATTTCATTATTAGTTATAGAATACAGAAGAAAGAAAAATACAGTTGGGAGAATTAGGTATTTCAGTATTTTCATCTTTTAAATTCTACTTTCATGTTCTCTTTATTATTTTTTCAAATATTACTGTCAGTACCATTTTTATGGAATTCTATTCATATTTGGACTTAAAAGTTAACTGTGGCTGTTAAATATGTCAATGAAAGGCAGAATTGCCCTGGAGGGAGGAGCTGGTGTCTGAGAGCACAGGTGGGACAGGGGAAGAAGCTGAAGGGAGTGGATGATTAAATTCACCTGATCTGACTGGACGCTTTAAACATTGTCAAGCCAAAATGCAAAGCCACTTGGCAAATAAGAGAACAGGAAGATGGAAGGGGTTTTGAAAAATGAATCCGTGACAAAGCAATGATTTACATGATCTATTTGACAAATAACGAAACACAGTGTGAACTCTGTGTGCTGTACGTGATACGTGAAGGAGATAAACAATATGTAAGGGAGGATTACAGGAGATTTAAGAAGCAAAAATGCGTAATAGAAAACTAGTGTTAAAAGTATGTTCAGTGGCACAGTTAACTGCAACGAGGACCTAGTTTCTCTGTTGGTAGCATAATATTTCCCTGATTAATATTGTATTATTTCTTTTTATACTCAAATAACTATCAGAATACTCAACACTCAGCAAACAGCAATTGGACCCCTTCTCAGGAGAGGCTGAGGTACACTGAAGTTTAGTTAAGCCCTTTCATGGAGCTGCACAGCCCCAGAGCAGGTGCCAAAGGGACTGTGAGAATTCGGAATGGGCAGCATCAGCCTGGTGTAGGGCGGGAGGTGAAGACTCGGAGGGCAAGTCATTGTGAAGGTTCAGCGTGGTAACAAACCAACCGTGACACTGTGCAAATTACCTTCTCTTCCCGGGGCTTTCGCGTTCTTGTTCATACAAAGCACAGATTGAATTTAAGACTTTACATTTTCTCCATCTCACATCTTTAATTTTCTGATACTGTGTTTACACGATGAGAGAGGAGAGCCCTGAGCTGCTGTCAGGCGCTGGGTTTGTTGCGTCTGCCTTAGGATTTATGGGCAAGATCTTGGGGTTTTCAAAAGATGCTCTGTCCTCATGGGAGATATTAAGACACTAAATTTCCACCTATGGGCCTGCTAATGATTGTGATTCTACCATTCAGGGGCTGGGGGCCTCCACACTTTATCTCATTTATTTCTTACTACAGTCCTCTGAGGTTAGTGTTATGACTTCCACTCTATAGAAGAGGGACTGGAACGCGGAAGAAATTGTTAATGATGAGAGCAACAATCATTGGTTCTTACAATCTGCAATTACTGTGCTAAGGGCTTTTCAGATGTTAATGTGCTCAATCCTCATTGCCAGCCCCGTAAGGAAGCTTCTGCTGTAATTAAACAGCCTTAAGGCCAAGGCATCCTGCACCTTCTGCTTAAAGATATGCACAAGATCACACACCCAAATAATAAGGAAATGAGGATCCAGATCTGACTCTGGACACTTCTAGCTACTAACCGGACCACCTGCGTCCCCGTCTCGGATTGTCTGTGGGTTCTGGCCTCCCCACTCATCTTTGCTCAGCCTCGGTCTTTGGTCTGTGAACTGATGTGTAATATTGGCCTGCACCCAGACATGCTTCTGCTTCTTGTCCTGGGCTCTGGAGTCCTGTTGTGCTCCCCCCAGCACTAGACGGCTCCATCCAGTCTGTGACTTCACTATTTCTTGTTGGCACTGGCAGCCCGAGGGCTCCAGGCTTGTTGCAGAACCCAAGTCATCCAGCAATGCTCCAACAAGGATTAAAAACAATGGGCACATATGTTTGTGAAAACATTTAATGTATATGGGGTATAAAATGCCAAGAATGCCGAGTGACAGAGTGTTTCTACTTTTCATTTTCTGTGTGCCAAAATGTGGAAGATTTTACACACACACACACACACATATATACATACATGGTGGAGATAAAGTTTGTGTGCAATTTAAAATTGCACATGAACTTAGTGGCTACCCTGTATACACACACACACACACACACACACACACACACACACACGTATATATATATGACAAAATCAATCACAAACCTTAGAGATTTCAGTAGCCAAAATATCATAATCATTATCATTATTATCAGACTTAGGATAATATTTTATCAAACCTTAACATTTAGAACATCTGAATCATATCTCTTCTTTCCCATTCTAAAATTGCATACAAGTGAGAATAACAATTACTTCAAAGCCATGTATTGGGGAGTGGATCACTTTCTCTTCCCTTCTCTGCCTGTGACTACAAATGGTTTGCTGGTCTGACTGCTACGGGTTTCTTGGGAATCACATTCAACTCCTGTGTAACACTGAGCAATATTAAGGACTGGCAAAGAGGAGTGAAATTGCTAATAAGGAAAACACAGAGCAAAGCCAGGGTTCCTGCTAATATAATTTAGTAATCTACATTTTTACAAAGTCAAGGCATCACAAGGAGACACACTGTGTTCGTTAGACTTTAGGAGGCCACTCCCTGCCCTGTGGCCTTTCTGTCTTTTGACTGAAGCAGGGACTGGATGGGTGCATCTCCGTAGGGCACTCTGTGTGAGACAAAGTGCGTATCTGGTGTTGCGTACGCTAACAGGCTGTTGTCAGTTCATTCATTGAAAGGCTCTTCACGTCTCTTTTCATTTCAAAGCACGATTCTTTGACCTCCTCTGATGTCAGTGATTATTTTCTGTTTCCTTTTGTGGATCACATGAAAGCTGGATACATAGGTCACTACAAAATTTTGAGACGAGACTGTATGGCCCGTTATCTCAAGGCCAAGCAGCACAATGGACGGCATCGGTTCTGATTCACCTGTTCGAGTTTCACCTTGCTCGGTTTGCCTGGGTTGCTGGGAGGATTTCATTTGTTTCTGACCATGCAGATTTTATGTTTCTTAATCTTTGCATATCTCAAAGCTTTGGTAATGACCCCATACTGTAGCAAGGTATAGACGTTGGCTCTGGGTCCAAACTGACTGGGTCTGAATCCCACCTAACTTGCAGCCTCACTCCTTTGGGGATGATGAGATAACAGCAGCGGGAGGAGATGACACCTACTGAGTTTGCTGCGAGGGCTGAACAGCTAACATTTGTAAACTTTTGAAAACACCGCTTGGTACAAAGAAGGTGCTTGTAAACATTAGCTGCTCTTATTTTTGCCCAGTGAAGTACATTAATATAGGCAATGCTCATAAACTCGAATGTCTACTGAGCCCAGTAGGATGGAGCCCACGGCAAACCGAAGCTGCGTACTTTGCCTCCAGTCTTCTACATTCTCAGTGTTTTTTAAAGCACTGTGAAATCCAAACCAAACACACCTGCTGCTGGATTTCAGGCCGGTGCAGAGAAAGGCGGGCTGTGGGAGAATCCTTCCACGAATGAGATAATCAGTATCCTGGCTCTCTTTGCAGAATTAAACTTTCGGGTTATCCTTGTTTTGTTCTTAAGTCATGGTGGTTGTTCTATATCAAGAAGATCAGATGGAACCAGGCAGAACTGAAGCTCAGACAGGGCAGACCCAACAGCAGTCAGCGTCACAAAGGTGGGTGAAAGGTTGGTTGGGGTCAACACCTAGGGCTGGTGGCTGCGGCCTCAGAGGTGGGGGGTTGGGGGGACTGGGAGAGGCGTCATGGGGAAGCACTTGGGAAATGAAGGGAATGCTACCACATCCCTGGTCTTGACACTGACAGGTGACTTGGGGCCAGGAGTGGAGCAGCACTGCAGGAACGTGGACTGAGCTGGGGAGTGATAAACTTGTCCTGTGATAGAAATACCGACGAGGCAGCAAGGGGAGAGAGATCACGAGCTTAGCAGTCCAGTCCCACGTTCCGGCTCCTGCACCCCCACGTGACAGCTGCCAGCCTCCAGCAGCCCTCAGAGATGACGCTGTACAAAGAAAAGACCCTCTCTCTGTTGACTTCCTCACCAAGATGCTTTGAATATAGAATAAAAACACAGTGTAAAAGTTGTTTGGAAACTTCAAAGAGCTGTGCCAGGGTAAGGTATTATTTTTAAAGACTTTCAGGCCAAATTTCATTTAATCAACAAAGCTACATGAAAACTTCCACGTATCAATGATGTTTTGTGACTTCCCGTGCCCTACTTATAGTAGGATTTATATATATATAATTGAAGCTATTACAGGTAGTTGGAGACGATTTTCTGAACTTGCTTTAATAGGACAAAATCTGGGCACTTTAGTAAATGGAGGAAAATTTTCACCCACAGCCTGCAGCCCTTTTTATTTGCCAGTATTTTTTTCCTGTATTCTCTTCAGGCGGTGTTTTAGAACGATTTAGGGGAGGAAATATCAGCTTTTCCAAAAACAATTGCAAGACTCAACTTTTTGAACGCATTCTTACTTGTGTGTTCATTAAAAGACAAATATGACCAGGCACTTACCAGGTTCTGGAAATACAATGATTAAAACATATAACCCCCCCTGTCTAATTAGTGTCATACGTGGTGGGAAGACATCTGCAGAACAATGGTGATGGCCAGAGTGACGGTGTGTGGGAGAAACAATGCGGGAACTGGGGAGAGGCATGCCGTCTACCTGGGATGTGCGGAATGAGTGGGCATCTTCCAAGTTGGGACACAGTGGCATGTAAGCCACGTGCCACGACGGGTAAGAATGACCATGGTGAACTCTCACCAAAGTAGTTGAGGTCAAATGGAACACAGACAACAAAGGTGAGACCAGAGTGGGCAAGATCGGACAGACTTTCAAGGACAAGAAGACAAAGGGCTATGTGTGGCATTGTAAACGCATTTTGATGGTGAACCCCTGGAGAACCTGAGTAATCTGAAAATGTTTGCCTGTGAAAATTATCACTTTAGAGGTAACAAATCACATTTACAGCTTGGATGATAGTTTGAGGGTACAGCTCTAAACAAGGCAGGGAAAAGTTAGCCCTTAATTATTGCAGTAGCAGTTTGGATGGCCAAGAGCATACAATTAGAATTATTTGAGGCTGGTGTTTTATTTGACTTAACCAGTGAGAGTGAAGAGGGAGGGAGGAAGAAAGAGGGAGAGAATCCAGTGTCACTTTATTTGATTTGAGCCACTGGGAGGGCATATTTACCAACACTGAGAATAACAGAAGTGACAATGGGGAGAATGCATGGGATTTGATTTTAAAAATAATTGAATTTGAGTTAGCTGTGTACCATCTAAAAGGAGATACTAAGAAATGGTCAAATGACTAAACAGTTGTTGGCAAGTACACATAAATGGACTCCTTTAAGAAATGCTTTCTTTTTATTAATAATTTTATTGAATCAGAATTATGTACATTGGTGCAATCATAGGGCACGATTCATATACATTCAGAAATATTTTGATCGTACTGTTACAGATAGCCGTCATGGCATGTTCTTGATCACTATATAAAGACAAGGATACTCTACCCTTAATAAGTTTCACCAGTACCCTGCTAAGATGCACCCCAAGATTGGTTTTGAACCTGCTACCTTTGGTACATAGGGCCGGCACCCTACTCGATGAGCCAGAGGTGCTGCCTCAGGGTACAATTTTTTAGGTTATATTGTTCTCAGTTCCAGGGTAAAGTTCCAGGTGTAAAAGCCCCTTACCAAGGGGGTGTGTTAGACACCCTCAAATGTGCATGTTAGGTGAGATTCCACCTCATGCCCTCCCTCCTTCTGCCAAACATCCTCCCTTCTGTCCCCTGCCCCCTCCCACCTCTCTCTACCTCTGTATTAGACTATATTTGTGTTTTATTTTTAATTTGAGCATGCAATTGTTTATATATTGGTTTCATATTAGTATGGAGTATATTGAATATTTATCTTTCCATTCTTGTGATAATTTACTAAGAAGAATATATTTCAACTCAAGCTAGGTAAATGTAAAAGATGTAGTCTCCATCTTTTTTAATGGCTGAATAGTATTCCATGGCATATATATACTACAGTTTTTTATCCATTCATGGGTTGATGGGCACTCAGGTTGCTTCCACTGCTTGGGAATTATGAATTGAGCTGCAATGAACATTTTGGTGAAAATGTGGAAGTGAGGACTTTAAAGGAAAAAAAAATGGAATTTAACAGGCACTCCTATCTTCCTACTGCTGCTGCTTCCCCTTCTTCAATTTCTCCTGTAGTATTTTAGACAATAGTAAAGAAAGGAAGAGAATACCCAGTATTTTAGCTCTAAGCTTGACCCTGAGTCATATGTGAGTGGGAAATGTCAAGATTCTAATACTTTGAGGAATAAGTTTAGCAGGGCAGGGTTTCAGTAGGAAGTCTGTAAATGGGTTCACTACATTAAAATTAAGAAGGTTGAGGAAGAAGCAAGATGGGCAGAGAGCATTCTTTTCACTTTGCTCAGAAGAGCTTTGCCTTAATTGCTACAGAACTGTCCCATTCTAACTGAGGACCTTGACATCTGCTGCCTACACTATTGCTTCTCTCCACGTGCAATCACATGGTCTCAGCAGCAGTCTAGGGTCAGCCTGATTCACAGGGAGCCCTGAAGCTGGAGTTGTTCACAGAGTTATTCCACCATGAGGTAGGGGGATTGGCCCTAAAAAGACATGTGTCAGTCAGTCATTGACTGTGAACAACTCCTTGGGGAAGAGACTACAACCTCCTGTGATGTGGCTCCTGTTTGAGGACATCTCTCTAGAGAAGAGGATAGCTACAAGCCTTTCTCCTGGCACTCACAATACCCAGTGTGAGTATTGGAACAGAGTGGGGAATGCACCAGCTGGCAATGGTGGTCTAGATGGAAACCCATAGAAGTCACTATAATTTCCAGACTTCATATTCCTATAATAAAGTCTGTACATTTACCCTGTCTGCATGGTGAAAGTGGCCCTATGAATGATGTATTAAAAGAAACAACTAAGCTTTCCAACTTTCCTAATATCTCTTTTTTTTTGAAGTTTGCTCTAGATCAAGTTGACTGTTCAACTTCTCCATAGTCAATGCCTCTTTATAGTTTAGAAACATATTTATTCTGAAGGAAGTGAATAGAGAAAAAAGAACATTCTTAGAAACTCCTTTTAAACTGCAGTTCTAACATGGTATTTTGCAGTCTTATTGGAAGGGCCAATTTCTGAAACTCATTTTAAAAACTAGAAACTATTTCAGACTTTCTATGCCTTACAAAGGGCAGAATAGTCTTTATCCAAAATATATGTGCATCAGGATACACAAGTACCCAGGAGTGTGCTGTCTTAAGCACAGCAAGTTCTTTATCATCTGGGTTTAACCACATTGAACTGCCATATAAATTCAATATATATAACAAGGCAATGTTTGGCACAAATTTTACAACTGTAAAATATGTTTCATACAACTGTAGCCTAGACATAAGACAACATTTAGATATGGTCTTAGAAGTAGCAATACATATGTATCAAAGTGGCAAAGCCTAAAGTCTATACAAAAAAGAATAACAATTCTTCGTAACAGTATAGTGGGAGATTCATATTTAAAAACACTTCTAAGTGCAAATAGGAAAAGAATGCATTTTTGCTTATGCTTGCACATGCATCAATTTTCTTTATTTGAGAAACTGGCAACCTTAGTTACTGGTAGAAACAAGATTATGTAGTTGAGAAAGGAGTAATACAAAGATTATCAGCTTTTATTTTGCTTTTTGTATTTTGAACCATGAGAATATACTATCTATTCAATAGCTATTAAGAGTATTTTGTTCTTCTGAGATTCCTCCAAATATCTGGATTTTGGTTTTTAGGAGCATACTTAGTATGATTTTATGTTGATAAAGGTAGAAGTAGCAATAGATTTTCATTTGAGGAATATGTATATCATGCCATCATAATTCTTCTGTTACTTATGATATGCTAGCTATTTTGCTAAGAGATTTAGGTACGTTTATCTAATCCTCTTTACAAAAAAATGGGGTAGGTGATGATATTTTTCCCATTATGCAAATGAGAACATTAATACTTACTGTAGATAAGTCGCTTATCTGTGATCTCATAACTAGTAACTGATATAAACTGTCACTGTCACCCAGATAGGCCATTGTGCCTTGCATCTAAAGCCAAGTTAGTAGACATTTCCCAGTCAGAACCCTTCTTTACTTTAACTCACTTATAGGCCTGACTTAGTGATTTTTGTAATCATTCATTCTTCTTTAGGAAAATTGATATCAAAGACTGTCATCCTACTGGGAGGGCTCTAAACCCATCCTGGAAGGTGTAGACCTCTTAGAGACGCTTCCAAAGTTAGCCCTTTAGGCAAAAGGATGGCTTAACTTTGACAGAAGACCTTTTTCTCCCCATGTTTTTTTTTTTTATACTTTTACTGAATCATAATTGTGTACATTGGTGCAATCATAGGGCATGATGTGCTTCATATACATTCAGAAATATTTTGATCGTACTATTACAGATAGCCTTCATGGCATTTTCTTGATCACTATATAAAGACATTGATACTCTACCTTTAATAAGTTTCACCAGTACCCTGCTAAGATGCACCGTAGG